>CM076900.1:26257677-26308140 GCA_039519145.1 Kokia cookei
GGACTTCTGCCATAAATACTTTTTTAAAATTGGGGATGTTACATTTCCTTAGACATGAACACTAGAGACAAAGGACAAAGCCACTTGCCTGTACAGTGATTAAGATTAAACGAAATAACATAAATATCAGACACAAGGTACAAAGGAACTTACCAGAATATTTACTTAGAGCTTTGTCTTCTTTACTAGTTCCTTCCCTTTAATACTAGGACCTTCTCCCGTTTTTTTAGGTAAAACAATAAAACAACTTTTTAATCATAAAAAATTACTAAAACTGTATGATACAACAAGAATCTATAGACATGCTAACAATTTTTTGGGTAGAAGTTTTCTTCATATCCATCATTTAAAGAAATCCTACCAAACCTCTCTTCTAGTAGCTTCTTTGTATCTTGTAAAGATTAAAAGAAGGTTTAAGAATTTACCTGCAAAAACTATCACAGAAGCTCTCCTGAGCTCTAGCAATCAACACCTTCGTTAGCAGTTAGCAAAGAAAAACTCTCTTAGGTTTCTTCGATGTTAATAAGGTCTAATAGAGAAGATGAACTAGAAATCTTCTCATGCTATCTTATTTATAAATAACTCATGTTCAAATCCCAATAAGTATTATTTCTAATCATTATTCGTTCTTGCACGCTTCCACTAATTAATCACATCTTATGAAGCTCTCCAAGTGTCCTAATTACTGACATGTTGTCTCCACTAAGTTGCTAGGTGACTTAAACACGTCCCACAAGCTACTGCACTCACGTTCGCAATGACTCAAAAACACGGGTGGTGAACTTATTAGTGGGAATGTCCACCTAATAAGGTCTTTGCCCTAACCATGATCTCGCCATCACTCGAGATGGTACTACGTAGTATTAGCAAAGTTTGTACGAAGTACACCGCCATGAAGTTACCAACCTTATCTGGTCTAAGTTTCACAACTTAGGCGGTCTTCTATGGCATAGTCCAGAACCGATCCAGTTCGCCAAACTAGGGTGTGACAACTAGTATGTCAGGCGACACTTTCGGGCACTATAGAGAACGAGTCATTTTCATACATAAGTTGACATGGGTAATTTTTGTAAATAATTAATTATTTTAGATCAATTGGATAAAAAAGTCAAATTGTTTTGTGAATAGTGATACTTAAATTATTAGTTTTGTCTCATTTTTCCCCACAAAACAATAGCAACCTATAATACATGTGGCTTGTTTTTATTGAACGTCATACACTTTTGTGTAAAATGAGATAAAATTAATAGTTTAAATATAATTTTTGATAAAAAAAAAAACCTTTAAGTGCCTAAGTGAGAATATTGGTATAGATTGAGGCCAACTTTGTAGTTAAGTCTTTTGAAAAATATAAGATAAATTGATATAAACAAAAGTACAATATGATAGAATTATCATGACAAAATGTTCAATGTGTCGACCAATTCATTTAAATAGAAAAAAATTAATATTAAATAAATAATTAAGAAATAAAATAGTTTCCTCTAATGTTTAATTACTAAGATTATTTAAATAATTAAAAGTCAAATTATTATAAATCAGGAACATGAACGCATAATTTTTTCTTTAAATTGAATCATGATAGTAAATTGAACGTAACATTAAATAATTAATCCATGATATAAACATAACTTAAGATAAATAATTATAAAGCAACACAAAAAATAAAGCAAACATTATATAAGTAAAATGATTATGTGAATGGGTTCAACTTGGCAATGGTTCTCACATGAAGGGTAAAATTTTGTTTTTTTTTTTATTTAAATTAGTTTTTAAACTTGACAATTGTTTTTACATTGAAAGCTGAATTTTTTTTATCCAAATTAATTCCTCAACTTGGTAATTGTTTCCACAAGGGCTTGAACCTTTTTTTTTTTGTCTAAATTAATCTCTGAACTAGACAATTATTTCTACATTGGGACTCGAATTTTTTTATCTAAATTAATCCATGATATTTCCTTAAAAACCTTAAAGTATGGGCTCCAATGTGGGAGCAAAAAAAGTTCAACTTCAATGTAAGAATAATTGCCTAATTCATGCTCCAATGTAGGAACTATTACCAAATTTATAGACCAACTTAAATAAAACAAAAAGTGTAGCCCCACTATGAAATAATTATCAAATTCAAATATCAAATAATAATTTAATAAAAAATAAACTATTAATACATAATATATATCAATAATTTTATAATATTTTGTAAAGAAAGTATCAACTATTAACACAAATGCCAGCTTCTTGAAGTGAGTACCACACGCCCCCATTTTGACTACAACCAAGTGATAAATATAAATCCCTACCTTGGTACTTTGTTAGCCCTAGTTTTTCAAGTATTTTGATATAACAAAAAGTACATTAAAAATTCTTACTTAAATTTGCAAAAATTGTTCATAAGCCCTTCAAATTATGTTCAAAGTGTTGGACAAATAAACTCTTAAAAAGCCTTGAAATAGTTTAGTTTTTAATACAATTTTTGAAGTATGAAAGACTTCTACCGATACTTAGTGGAAAAGTATCGGTAGAACACAAGGTAGAAAAACCTTTGTATATGCTTCAAACTTCTACCGGTAGAACAGGACAAACTACCGATACTTGTCTGACTTCTATCGATACAACCATGACTTCTACCGGTAGAATAAACTCCAGAGAGCATAGAAGTTGTGGCCTGGGACTTCTACCGATACCTAGAAGGCTTCTACCGAAACAAGTCAAGTCAATAGCTAAAGTTCAGCATCCCTTGCACTTCTAACGATACTCTGATGGGTTCTACCGATACCAAATGAAACCCTCAGAGTTCTACTGATACAAGTTGGGATCTACCGGTACAACGACTCCAATAGTTATATTTTGCAAAGGATTCTACTGATACATGTCCTCTTCTACCGGAATAACGAAGCTGCTGTTTGCATTAAATGCTGGTTTTAATGGCTGCAACGTCTCTAATTTATTTCTAATGGCTACAAACGTCCACAAGGTTGTTAGAGGACTTAAATACAAAGTCAAGGCTCCCCATTGAAGTCAACAAAGACAAGAAACAAGTGCTTAACTTTGAAGAACTCATTTTTCTATCTTTCATCAATCTTCTAGCAAACTTTTCTTGTACACACTTGTGGGTTAAGTTTTCAATCATTCTTTCAAGTGTTGTAGTTTTATGTGAGAGTGCTTATTTATTGATCGTTTACCTTTTGGAGGTATATTCTCATTTAACCTTATTTTCTCTTATTTTGTGAGGTGTTACTTAAGGTTTTGGGTAGAAAACCTTAAGAGGTAGTGGTTCTATCTTACCTTTGAAAAGATAGAGATTTGTACGGTTAAACATTTCCCTTAAAGGTTCAAATCTAGTGGATTTGAGAAATCCTTAGTTGAGGACAGATAAGGTAGTGGACGTAGGCAATTGAGGTCGAACCATTATAAATTCTTGAGTCGATTGCATTTCTCAAATTTACCAAATTTTTTTAAAAAACACCAATTCACCCCCTCTTGGTGTATTTCGATCATAACATACTTGCATCATAATATACTGCCATTAAAGTTTCATCTTCTTTCAACATGAAGCTCTTGGCTTAGGTTAAGAGTGGCCAATTGCCAATTGTTAAAATGACTTTGTAAGCTAATTGAGTTTTGCATTTTAAAAATTAAGAGAAGTTGAGGATTAAATTCAATTTTTTTAAAAATTATAAATTAAGATGATTATGTAGAAATTCAACGTTGATAATGGTAATGTAGAAATATCGTAAAGAAGAAATAAGAGAAATAGAACACATAGATTTTACGTAGAAACCCTTTCAGGAAACAAATCACGGGCAGAGGAGAAGAAAATTTACTAATGTCAAATTCAAATGATACAAGAGGAGTTTCAACTTCATTTATTTATAGGTTAAAAAACTTTATTCTAATCAATGTCTAATGGAAGTAATATAGTAAGGTTGAAACACTTGATTCTAATCAATATCAAATAAAATAAGTGTACTTCTATACGGATTCCAATTGTGCAGTCTGTATCGTATCGTGGGGGCCTCCAACCCCCACATTTCCGATCACAACCCCAATCCAGTTTTATGCTTAAAGGGGATCAGCGACCTTCGCCTCCACAGATCCCCCTATCTTGTCACTTGCATTTTATTTTCTTAATAGGATTTAAAGTCACACAACTCTAACAAATTATATAAATTAACTAAATTTAGTTAAACATTTTATAAATATGAGAGTTGAGATGATGACAAATTGATATTTTTAGAATATACTGTACTTTAACTTAAGGATGGAAACTTATTAATTTTTGAATGTTGTGACCCCAATTCATTAATCTCATCTCTTTGACAGATATATTACTGATTAACTATCAATTCAAATAAATGAGCACACCATCTCATTAAAATTTCTCAACTTGTTCTTTAATACATTGTAGGCCAATCAGCTTAATGTCACTTAGATGACTTCAAAGAATCAAAGTGATCATCTAAGACACAAGTTGTATATAGATTTTTGGAAATGATGTGTTATAAATTAATACTTGCTTAACATATTCTTATATAATTATATGTTTTTATTTATATTGTAAATGTGTTGTAATCTAATATTTCATAAAGTAGTATATAATATTAAACACAGTAACTTCAAGGAGAAGCTGGTTACTTAAATCCTTAGTGTCTAAGCTTTGTGTGATAGTGCAAAACTGGAATGGATTTGGGTGCGAATATGGTTTATTGGGTTTTCACTTATAATATATAATTTCACTTTTCCTTAGTGCAAATTGCAAAGCCATAAAGACTCAATTATTGTCATAAAAGAAGCAGGTTATGTCATGTTGAAAAGTGCTTTCACACTTAGTTTCAAGGGTTGGCAAGTGTTATTTATGGACTATTGTGTTATCTTTTTATTGTGCTTTTTCTTTCTTGGTTCATTATCACTTTAAAATTTCCTACACCATACATTAAAACTTTAAATTTAAACCTATAAAATCTTTTATTTAAATTTAAAAATTTGAAGCCATGTGTTGACTTGATAATTAGGATATTTATCGCCTTCAAGTGTGGTCTGAATTTAAATCGTACGAATCACGTTACTGTTAAAATTTTATCATTTTCTTATAATTCACTCAAAAAACAAATCTAAAAATTTGATTCAATTAACTTAAATATAAAATAAGTCGGAATTCATTCTCAAGTATATGTTTTTTGGTAGGATATGTAAGTAGGCATAGACACGTTTTGACAACATAAAAGTCACTTTCTGCTTCCATTTAATATTCCTTCACAACAAAGTAGAAACGCAATGAGTCTTTACAAGCAAAAATCAGTCTTTTTCCCTTTTAATTTTCTTATTTTTTTAATACAAATTCAGCAAATGAGTTTGGAGATTGAGTGCAACTCGTCCAATCCTGTAATTTAGGCTGTCATAATTGATAGATAAAATTAAATGATTAGTTGGATAACCTATAAATAACTATGTAGTGGTAAAATTAATTACTGAAATTGAATAATTTAGTTATAAAATAATTATCAATAGAATTAAATGATTAAAAAAAATACAAATTCCGTAATATCTGTTATAATGTCACTGTTTCATAGACTTTTTTTCAATAAATTGGATTTTACATTGAATTGTAATAAAAACTAACTCACCCACTAAAGCTTTACAATTCATACATAAATTTCAGCACTATTTTAACAGGATTCCTCAAATCGCTTGCATTTGCGTATAAATAATCAAGCTCTACATGTCTCTTGAATTGCAACTCATAAAGAAACAAACAAAAGAAAAACCTCAATATCCAAATCCAAAGCCAATCTCAATATTCTCAACCCTTTTTCCTTGTCGAAGAGAAGAAAAAAAAAGCATGCAAGAAGACGCTCAAGCCAAGTCAGTGGCACCTATTGAAGATTATCCAAGAAGTGATATGGTGTTTGGGTGGATAAAACCCAAAAAAGATAAAAAGAGCAGCAAGTGTCTTGTTTACGTTCTTGCTATTATGGTCATTCAAGGATTCATCCTCTTGGTTTTAGCCAACATTTTTTTACGTGCCCGAACGCCTGATTTCGAGATCGGCTCCGTCAAAGTTAGAAACCTCAAGTATGGCAATTCATCGGCTCCATCTTTTAACTTCACACTCGTGACCCAAGTCACCGTTGAGAACACCAATTTCGGAGAGTTCAGGTTTGACAAAAGTACGGGGACAGTATGGTGTGGGTCTGAAGTTGTGGGGCTAATGAAAATACCTAAAGGGATAGCTCAAGCTAGGGCAACTGAGAAGATGAAGGTTTCAATCAATGTGACCTCACTCTGGTTATCTGATGCAAAGAACTTAAGGAGAAATATGAGTTATGGATTGTTACAGTTTAAAAGCTATGTTAAATTGAGTGGAAGAGTGAATATATTGAATATTGTGAGGAGAAGAATGAACCCTGAGATGAATTGTTTTATGAAACTTAATTTAAGAGGGAAGACTATACAGGGTTTAAGATGTGACTGATATGAATCAATGAAGGCTGTTCATTCTTGGCAGACATGTCTTTGTTTTAATAAATTAAAGATATATACGACTATACAATCATTATTTTTGTCTGTTCTTTTGCCCTTCTTTCATTTTTTTTTGTCATTTCTTCTTCCTTTTCTTCACTTTGTTATTCACAGTGGTGGCGGAGCATGAAGCTCCGATCACTGGCGGGACCATCGTTTTTGGGCCCGGCAGCCAACTTCTCTTATCCTCATGCAAACAACCAATCTGCTGCTTTCACGGTTTCACCCTCATGCAAACCCATGCACCGTGCAGCATTCCTTTATATAAATCCCAGCAGGAGGCAACATAAAATCAACACGGTCCGCTTCCTTCTTGTCTTCTCAGTGGCTGCTTGTATTTTGCCAGCTAAAGCATCCACATTTGATGCAGATACACGTTGATTGATGGATGAAATCGATGTATTATGTATACAATTGTTGAATCATCCTACCTCGAAACAATCTTCTCATGATGGGTGAAAAGAAAATTAATATAATGATTGTTTGATTTTATCAGATACATAAGCACCAAAGAGTTGTTCTTTTGATCTCATCTTTAAGCTGCTTGATTTCTTCCTAGTTTTAGCATGCAATAACCTTACCTCTTTTTATCCGAAACAACACGTAGCTACAAGTTCGAGGATTCCATCTTCACTTATTGGAATGGAAGCCGTTTAATAACCAATCGTTTATTTTTTTCTCACAACACTTGTAAAAGAGAATTAATCACTACTACTTGCACTAAATAACCTGATTTTGACCAAAAACAACGCTCGAGCTTACAAGTTAAAGGTGTTTTTGTTAGGTATATGTATGATATAATGTTATATATAAATGTTTAATTTTGATCAGTCACATGTATATAAAAATTTTAAGAAAACTTATTATAATAGTTCTTAAACATTGAAATTTAAGTTTAATATGAATTGTAAACTGATCTAATTTTTAATCAAGGTCATTTTTTTTTATCTTAAAAATCTTATTCAAGCCTTCTCAATTATCAGATAATTTTTTAATTTAAAATGAATAATTTGATCCTTAGACAAATTTACATGGTATATAACTGCAAATATAGTTTCTAAATTTTAAATTGAATAAATCATTATTTGGGGCCGGTTTAACTTTTTTTTTTTTTTATCTAAGTCAAGCCTTAAATTTAGTAATTGTTCTCACTATAGAGATCGAGAACTGCACTCACATTGGAGTTTGAGTTTTTTTGTTCAAATTAATCCCTAAACTTATCAATTATTTTCATATTGAGATGTAAAATTGACAATTATTCCATGTTAAAGTTTGAACTTTAAGATTTTCGAAAAAATATTAAAGATCAACTTAAAAAAATAATTCAAAATTTGATGTGAAAATAATTATCAAATTTAAAATCTAAACTCCAATATAAAATAATTGTCGAGATTAAAGCTTAAATTGAAGAAAAAAGTTGAAGCCAAAATTGGGTAATAGTTGCGAAGTGATTTAATAGTGTAGATGGAAAATTGAAAAGACAGAAAATAAGGAATAGACATGGACACGTTTTGACAGAACAAACGTCTTGCGATCCAATGGATGTTTGTTTTTCAATCCATCTTTTCATTCGCTTTCCAACAAAGGACATTCCTTTACCAAAAATATATTTTTTATATAGGAAATGAGCAAGCAAAATATCATTATGTTTTTATTTATTTGTTAATTCAAAATCAGCTAATGAGGTTGGAGAATGAAAGAAATCCTCCAATTCATTAGTACACTACTATTAACTGGTAAGCTCTATGATTAAAAGAAGGATTAAAAATTGATTGTATTTTATTTGAAGTCCCAAAACCTCAGCGGATGTTCAATCAAGATTTACTTATAGTGAGTAGATTTGAATGTGTGATGTGTTTATTTGTTGTTAGTATAAAAACGATTACGATAAAATTTGATATCATAACGATACTGTATTAATATTGTAATGTAAGATAAAAGATTAATACATACACTTCAACACTAATTCAACACGCTTCTTCAACTCCCCTGCATTTGCTATAATCAAAATCTCCATATACAACTCAGAGAAAAAACAAACCCCCCGAGAAACACAAAAATGCAAGAAGATCCTCAAGCCAAGTCACTGGCACCCATTGAAGATCATCCAAGAGTCGACATGGAGTTTGGGGGTATTAAACCCAAAGCGTTCCAACCAGATGAAAAGAGCAGCAAATGTCTTGTTTACATTCTGGTTATCATGGTCATCGAGGGATCGATCCTTTTGGCACTCGCAAGCTATTTTTTACGTGCCCGAACGCCTGGTTTCGAGATCGACTCCGTCAAAGTTAGAAATCTCAGGTATGGTAATTCACCGGCTCCATCATTTAACTTCACGCTCGTGACCCAATTCAGCGTTGAGAACACCAATTTCGGCGATTTCAGGTTTGATAACAGTACGGGGAGTGTTTGGTGTGGGTCTGAAGTTGTGGGGATAATGAAAATACCTAAAGGGAGAGCTCAAGCTAGGGCAAGTGAGAGGATGAAGGTTTCTATACAAGTGAGCTCCGTCAGGTTATCTGATGCCAAGAACTTAGCCAGTAACATGAGCTATGGATTGTTAGAGCTTAAAAGCTATGTTAAATTGAGTGGAAAAGTGAATATAATGAATATTATGAAGAGAAGAAGGAACCCTGAGATGAATTGCTTTATGAAACTTAATTTAACAGGGAACACCATACAGGGTTTAAAATGCGATTGATATGAGTCAAGGGTCTTCATTTTGGTTTTTGCAGACTTGTAATTGTTTCATTATTATAAGAACACAATTTTTGTTAATGGATGGAAATATAAAATAATTCTTCCATTCATGAATGATATGATTACCAATGCTACTGTTCATGTATGAATTTGGTAAGATTTGAATATATTGTATAATGCCTTGAATGGATGAAAGTGAAGGCTCAGTTGGCCATCCATGTTTACGTTCAATTTATTTTTTCACACAAAGAGGGAAGATTATGTTGGAAGAGATGCAGAATAACTTTTTTTTTTTCCAATAAAATTTATTATTAGCAATTTTAAATTTATTAAAGAATTGATTCTTTCAAGAAAAATATTTAAAATATCGTTAGTTCATCAACCAGTTAAATCTTTAATAATTAAATGTATTGTTTTCGTGTTAAGATTTTATTTTCCACCTTCTCTAATATTATAAAATATATTATATGCATAAGAATTATAAGATATATTAACGAAAATTGTGAATATTGGAAATAAGAAATAATCCTTTGTTTATATAGTTCAAATGGTACCATACTTGCGATTATGTTGCCTAAGTCTTATAGGATAGTTGTTCGAGTCCCCACACATCTAGGTGACTTACATGGTTGTATCCTCGTGTCACTATCAAGGGATCCTATCTCTTGAAGAGTCGTATATGATTCTCGACGAGAGATAAAACTCCGATACAAAAACAATAGTTTCGATTGTTAGAGAATTGTTTAGATATCCAACAAAAGATTGAAAACTTTTCTCAAAAAAATTAATCCTACTCAACAGAAGCAAAGAAAAAGTCCTTTGTGTTGTTGTTAAAGTACCTTATTTCAGCATTGCAAATGGGGCCAATTTCAGGAGCATGATGCGGGGCAGATGAGTGTGATAAAAGGAAAATTCTGATCACTGAAAATATGCTTCTTTTACAAGGCAATGGGTTTAACTTTAGGTCTACCACTTACTTTCCTTAACATATATGAAAATTTGAAAACATCACATAGATTGTGATTTTTACTGTACAAGCTGAGTCAGACGACATCGAAACATAGAAGGGATGAAATATAAAAGCAAAACAATAACTTAGGACCTAAGGCATTAGTGACAACAATAATATTATCTATATTTCCTTTATTCACACATGATTAAATTTCAATTTTGATTTTTCTATTTTACTTAAATTTAAAATTATATTTTTATTCTGTAATTTCTAACATAATTTCACTCATATATTTTCATATTTTTATTAGTCAATATAAATAGTTAATATAGTTAACTTTCCAATTAGAAGATTATGTGATTATGTGTAATTTGAACGCCTAAAGCTCCTAAAAATTGACACATCTCTTTTTTTATAATGACATTGGTTAGTTTAGATGGTAAATATTGTAAACTATTTCAATTACAACACAAAAGTCATTTATTTAAGAACACTAAACCAACAAAAAAAAGGTAATCTATCATAACGAGTTTGAATGGATGTTTGTAAGAAAAAAGATTCACATAAGCATTTTCAATGTAATTTTTTTATTACATCACTATCAAGTGAATTATTTTTTATTTTAAAATGTCATACCAATGAATTTAACTAAAGAATTTTAACGATAGTAACAACTGAACCTGAATTTAAATTCGAAAAGTAAATAAATTAAATTACTGAAAATAAAATAAAGAGACTAAATTTCAAATGTATGAAGTGTATAGACACTTAAATCTTAATTTAAACTTCAAATTTTTTACTCCATAATTTAACACAAACGAATGATCAATCCAAGGTGAAGCGTGGAAACCATATTGATAATTTATTAAAAACAATATTAGAAAGGCTTAATTAACATTTTGGTATCCGTATTTGAATTTTTTTTTTCAAATTTGATATTTATATTTATTTTCTATCAATTTAATATTAATTTAATATTTTTATTACACATGGGAATAGAACTTCTTTTATAAAAAGTTTAAGATAATATGTTATTATATTTACAATAAGATGTTATTATAGAGAATTAATTTATAGTAAAAGAGTTTAATTGATATTTTATTATTGTTATGTTATAAATGAAAAATGAAAAATTGTTATAAAGGGTAAAAATAAAACATAAAAAATTGGTTTTACAATAAACTTAATTATTATAATAAAACATTATAGAGAATAATTATTATAGAAAAGGTTGATTATATTACAGAAATAAGTAATTTCTATTTAATAAGATTCTAAATTAATGATTAGAGGTGCTCATGAATCAGGTCGAATCTAAGTATGATATTCACAAACTTTATGTTAGCTAAGCTCATCCCCAAAATAAGAGTCTAAACTTTGCCCAAACCCACCCATATTTGAAAAAACTAAACCGAGCCCATTTTAGGTCCGTCCATATTATTTTTAAAATTTTTAAAAAGTATTTATATAATTTTATTTTTATATTTATTGAAATTTTTTATATAGTCATCTTAATAATATTTTTTTTGGTGAATTACAAACAACGATTAGCGCGACTCGAACTTAGGTTACACCTGAAGCGGTGAACACTCTTTTCCATCAGGTCAATACATTGGATTCCATCTTAACATTATTTTAATGTTTACATTAGAGTAGTATTATATATTTTTTAATGTGTTATAAATTACATAATATAAATTATTAAAAACTTAAATCGAGTCGGGTCAGGCTTGACCTTAAATGTTCAAGCTCAAGCTCGATCCATATTTTAAACGAACCTTATTTTTTGTCTAAACCCTCCCAAAATTCGAATGAACCTTTAGACCTGAATGGGTACTCCTACCCATAAAATGAATACTCAAAAGTAATCATCTTGTACATGGACTCTTTTGGCAGTATAGTTCTATTAGGTTCGACAGAAATTAAGGTTTAGAGTTAATTTGGGTTTTGGGTTAGATAAAACTTAAGGTTTGATTATATATTTAAAATATTGTAATATAAACATTTCATTTAAATAATATATGTTTGGGTTAGATCGAGTCTAGATTTAAAAAATTCTACTTAATGCTCAACCCAAATAGTAAAACAAGCTTATACTTTTGTTCAATCCTACTTTCCAGGCTTTGTATTTTTGTTCAGGTCTTTTATATTTCGAACAAACTTTAGGTTTGAACAGATAAAACAACCCTCGAACATCTTTAAATTACACATGTCCATGTTTTTCACAGTTCTATATGTATTTTATTTTATTTTATTGGTAAATAAATAAAGGTTACAATCCTAGCAAACTAGAATAGTAACTCAAAAACGAGCAACTACTAGCGAGAGGTAATGATATCTTCTTTGAGCTAATGCCTAATCAATCCGGGTGGTTCATCAAAAATTGTAAGTCAGTTTACGTCCCCGTTTGTCGCCTTTGCCAAACAATCGGCCACCTTGTTACCGCAGTATATGACGAAACCTCACTATCCAATTCTTGTTACACTAATCTTGAATTAATCGCACTTCATGCACATTACTTATTGAAGCAAAACCATTTTGGGTAGTGTTAATAACCAGTGAATTATCACAATCAATTTCCACCTGTTTATACCTATTCTGCCACACTAATTTCATTCCTTCAAGAATACCTCTAGCTTCCACTTGGTAGATTTTCGCTATTCATGTTACCATTGTGAAACCTGTCAACCACTCCCCATCAACATTTCGCACAACACCACCAATTGAAGCTTTTGACATATTACTCATAACAGACCTATACACATTCAATTTGACCCAACCAAGATCGGGTTTTTGCCAGCCACGAGTTGTCATGGAGGAAATTGCTAGCTGATTCTATTTTAGTTGAAATCCATATGACTTCGACCAAGTCATGGTTGTTACAATTAAGTCATTAGTGCTGTAACTTTTCTTTTTGAACACATACTCATTTCGTTTTTTTCCATAAAAACCAGTAAGTAATGGCAAACATGGTTGACCACTCACACCCATCAATCTTTATCCCCCCGTCATTTTTCATGTTCCAGAGCACCCACTCCCTTAATGAAGAACTAAAAAAGCCATTCCATTTATTATTTGGTACTATAGATTTCCATACTATAATAGCAAAAGCGCAATCTCGTACAACATGTAAAGCAGACTCAACCGAGTTACCACATTACTGACAAAAAAGAGAGGATGACATACCTCGACGAGTACGCTCCTTATTTGTTAAAATTCACTTTCTAAGCAGCAGCCAAAGGAATGTCCAAATGCGTTGAGGGGCTTCAAGCTTCCAAATTGCTTTATCCTCAACTAGATGAGTTGAAGTAATTTCATTTGTAAGCTGCTTGTACGACTCTCATACTGAGAATTTTTCAGCAGATACTCATCTCCAAGATATGCGGTCTTCACCCAACTCACGACGGGGAGGATCATAAGAGCGTATGTGATCCACCACTGTTCTAGGCAAAACTTGTAGCAGCCAATCCGAGTCCTACCTACCCTACTCATCAATCACATCACTAACACTGATCGATTCATCTAGCGGAGCAGTACTATTGTAGAGATGTTTGAGGGGAACCAATTTGCTTAACAAATTATCACTCCAAAAGTTCACCAAACGACCATCACGAATACTCTAGATAAGACCTTACTTAACCTCATTCCAAATGTTTACAATTGGTCTCCATACGTACGAGCAATTGCTTCTATTTATGGACTTCGACACTACCCTATGAACGTTATATTTGTTTCGGAGTATTTTGACCCATAACTCATCCAGATTAGCCACTAGATTGAAGCCAACTTAGGTAAGAATAATAAAATCTGATCCATTAATCTTCTAATCCCAGGCCCCATTTTTTCAATCGGTTTGCAAATTTCAATCCACCCAACTAGAGCCACCGTGCACTTATCACTAGAACCTCCCATAAAAATCTACGAGCTATAATTTCAATCTCCTTACACACCATAATCGAAATTCGGGCAGTCGTCATAAAGTAATTTGGTATAGACAATAAGATCAATTTTACTAACATCAGTCTACTAGCAAAGGAGAGTTTCCGAGCATCCCACCCACTCAAGCGATCACGTACTTTATCAAGAATGAAATCGAAAGTACTCATCTAAACACTATGATGAAATAAAGGCATGCCCAAGTATCTCCTTAAGTCATCAACCTTATTGAATCCCAAGCTTTCACATATACACCTTGAATCTGGTTCTGTTACATTATTGGAGAAAAATATTTAAGTCTTTTGTTTGTTCACCTTATGACCCGAGAACCAAAAAATGTTTTCAATACTTGTTTTAGCTTATTCTCCCCTTGCATTGTAGCTCTTACAAATAAAAGCAAGTCATTTGTAAAGAAGAGATACGAGATACCAGGCCCTTGACGAGATAACATAAGCGGTTCTCACTCCCCTTCTGTAATGGCTACCTTAATTAAATGCCCATGTCACTCCATGCCTAAGACAAACAAATATAGTGAGAGTGGATCTCCTTGTCTTACCCCTCTAGATGGTACAAACTCCTCAGAAAAAGAACCATTCTAGAGTAACTGCATAGATGAAGATGAGACACATGCCATGATCGTGCTAACAAGCCATCTAGGTAGTCCGACATCGAAAAGAGTATTCATGAGGAAGTCCCACCGAATTCTGTCGTACACTTTCTCAATATCTACCTTGACCACCATCCATCCTTTTTTACTTTTCGTTGTCCTCATAGTATGAATAGCTTCTTGAGCTATGATTATATTGTCAGTAATATTACGTGACACAATGAAGCTTGCCTGATTCTGTTTGACCAAAACTTGCATTGTCCACCTCAACCTGATAACAATTGTTTTGGTGATAACTTTGTCCAAGACATTGCATAGACTAATCGGATGTTACTGACTAATCAAATCAACACTAGAGAATTTGGGAATGAGAACCAAAATGGTCTTGTTTAGATTCAGATCCATCGTACCTCCTCTAAAAACCTCGCAAGTTGAAGAACATTATCCTCTACTATATCCCAATTCACTTGGTAGAAATTGGCATGAAGTCCATCAAAGCTAGGTGCCTTGAGAGGGCTCATTTTAAACACAGCTTGACGAACTTCTTTAGGAGTAACCTCAGCCATCAGCTCATTTAGAACAAACTCTTCAAGCCTGGGAAATCGACCATACATAGGGAATCGCCCTGGTGAGTACATATCGACTGTATACACTAGAGAAATAATCCACTGCATGTCTTCGTAACTTATAATCATCAAAGCACCATTTAGAACCCTCAACACGTAAATTTGCTATCTTATTTTGACATCTTCGCATAACAGCTAGATTATGAAAAAAAGTCGTGTTCCTATCCCCATTAGATAGCCATTCACTCTAGGATTTTTGGAACCGATACAACTCTTCCTGATTCAAGGTGTGTTCCAATTCCAAATGAATTTCAGCCTCTCGCATACTTAATCTCTTGCTGAAATGTTTTTTAGAGCCTTCTGAACTCGATCTAACTTCTTCAGCTTCATCCTTTTCCTTACAAAAATGTTCCCAAATGTAGTTTTGTCCCATTCCTGAATATTCTTCGAGAAAGATCCAATATTCTGTATAACATCCCCACTAGTAACCAATATTCGAAAGAGCATCCTTAAATTTAGGATATTGTAACCAGCTTGCAAGGAATTTAAACGGTTGATCGCCTATTGGGTCTTTTCCCAGATTTGTTGAAACCAACAACGGTTTATGGTCCAACTTAAGTTTATAGAGGTGTCTGACCACAGTTCGAGGAGAAAATCTTTGCAAAGTTTCTTTGCAAAATAATCTGTCAAACTTTTAAAACAAACAACCTTTAATCCTAGTAAATTTTAGTCCATTAAACCCTAAATCTATGAAACCGTTATTAAAAAAGAAAGAAAAAAATAACTTGCACCCCACCTGACCTCCATTTATCCCTCTTTGTCTCTCATTAGCATCCATAACAACATTTAAGTCACCTCCCAATATCCAAGGCTAAAAAATTCCCTAAGCAAGGTTGTCCAAAAGCTCCAATAATTGTCGTCTTAAGCTCTTCTAAGGACTCGCATAAATCGTAGTGCAAAGAAAAGACTGTCGGCCTTGGTTGTCTTGAATACGGACATGAACAGATTGAGGGTGAGCCTCTAACACCTCAACGTTAAGTCCCTCCTTCCACAGTAACCAAATACCACCTACAAAGTCCTCTGCTTCCACTCTGAACGAGTAGTCAAAACCCAGTTTTGCAATAACAGACTCAGTTTTGTGACCACTAATCCTAGTCTCAAATAGAGCTATAAAATCAAGCCGAAATTCTCGATTATACTAAAAAATACATTTGTGAAAAACGTGGATTACCATACCCTTTGCAGTTCCAAAATAACAATTGAAGATTCAACTCCATAAAAATAATAATGATAAGATGAAACAAACCCATACCCAAAATCAAACTTCAATCGAGTTGGATTCTTCCTCACCCGAATCATCATTAACCATATCCTCTCTTCGCCATCTATTCTTGTTCCCATCTGCTCCGGTAGCTCTTCCACTTGATTTTGAAGTCCTTGAATGATACCTTCCATGGTTGCTGTAATGGGAAGCAATGGCTCATTCTAATCAGGCGAGCAAGAAGGGATTTGTCCCGTATTTCTCCTATCTTTCCCCTAGAAATCCCAGTAGGCCTACACTCTAAGCTTTCACCCATTTCAAACCCCTGTGCTGACAACTAAAAACAATTTGTCTTTTTTTTTTCTCGACTCCCCTTTTTTGGTAGCCAAAGAAACAACCAAGAGAATTTTCTTTTTTCAGTTTTGCGTCCGATGCTTTGAAACTGATGTTCCCCAAATTCTCCCCAAGTACAATCGACCTTATTTTTTATCCATTATTAAATGGGTTTTAGGCTTTGCTAAGAGAAATATTATTTAGAGAGTTAATAAGCTGTAGCACTTTGGAAGCCCTTTTTGGTCCACCTACAAGCATTATTCCTTTTCCTTTATTAGTTAGATTCTTTTTTCTCCCCTTTAATTTAGTCTTTCCTTTTCCATTCGACGTATCTTTTGACAACTCATATTCTTTCCCTTCTACAAAATCTACTGCAGTAAACCTCTCATGATCTTCAACATTAAATTCCTATAAAAAATCCCCAGAATTAAGGCCCATAATTTAGCCCAATATCTTGAACCGAGAGCTAGAGCCTCTATCAGTCACCATAGCTCCAACGAATTTTACTACCGTCGCTCGAGGTCTCCTCCTCTATCGTCTTTCGACTATCATCCATGGATCATAGCTTCTTTCATCATTATACTCCAAATCTCCAATTGCTTCCCTATGTAAGTGATCTCCCTCAGTCATTGTAACCTTGCCTTTGTCTGATTTGAATGAACATATTTATGTTTTGTGCCCGTATCTTCAACATTGAAAACATACTAACGGTAAAGATTCATATTATACTCTTTGAATCTAATGCTCAATATTGATTTGAGATACTAAAGGTTGCCCTAGATAAATGAATACTACAAGTCTAGCAAATTGTCCTCTGGTTCTACTATCCATGTTCGTATCAATCTTAGCCACCGGGCCTATTGATAGCATTAGAAATGACACATATTTTCTCCTTAAATTTGTGTATTAATTATCTCTTTTGTAGCATATTTAGCATGCATGATAGGCATTTCATACTTAGTATTTATATTCTATAACTCATTATTTTTTGGCTTAAATTCTCGTTATTTTATCTCTTCTATGCACTAATATCGACATATGCAGAATATGTTCACAATTGTTAGTACAGGGATCCATCTCAGAAGATTGATGCTAGAAAGAATCTAAAGATGCAACCATAAGTTAGCTTGAAGTGTGACCAGAGATATCATCGCATAGAAACCTTTATTTTGTATGGGTGAATTCACGTTGCAAACATACCTGGAAGCACCAGCGTAGGGGAAGAACATGTTGTCGCCGCAATTAAAGGTTCTAGATTGCGCCTAGCAATGTCTCGACAACTTGTAGATTTATGAAGAACACACCAGATCTGCATGAGTGCACAGTTAGATTTTAACAAACTTTGACAGCTACAAAATGAGTTAGATCTGAGAGGAAATGAGATCTAAAATTCTTAAAGCCTATAAATAGAGGAAAAAAGGAGAAGGATATCAAGAAGTGAATGCATTAATTCTGCAAATACTTTGAGTTTTTTAAGCTTTATGCTGGGGTCAAGTGAGCTGATCGATCAGGCGAGCAACAACTTTTGACGAGAAGTTCTTGCTGCGATAAAAGAAAACCAATTAAGAGATAATCCTAGTAGCTTATGGGTAGTATGCTTCAATTTATTTGTTAATCCCTCTTTGAATGCTGATGAATTATTATTGACAGTTTATTGTAAATGAGAATATCTTTCAATGTTAGATTACTTTGATTCATACTTAATTCTTCTCATCTATTTATTCTTAGATTCAACTGTTTGACCACGAGAGTGTAATTGCAGTCTACCGACACTGAGAGGTGCATTGACAAGTTGAATTAGCAAGCAAGTCAGCAAGAGTTTCTTGAGACTAGAAGAGATTCTGTCACTTGTTCTTAGGTGTGAAGCAATGCTAGCATTGAGAGGTGTAGTACTTGTGAACGCTTGAGTCTTGATTAAACGAAGAGTTGTTGTTGGAATTACTTCATTGGAACCTTATTGAACCGGCAATTCATCTACACTATACCTTGTCGACACATCTAGCGTTGCTACTTAGTGAAATCAGTGATCCACTCCAATCCTTTACAGTTGATCACACTTTTACTTTTATGCATTTAAATTCTCCAAACTTCAACAACTATTTGATTTACTTTCAGTTGCTCTGACAATTAACTTTTATAATTACATTGACAACTTTGACTATTTTAACTGTGCAGTTATGATTTAATTGCGTTGACATCCTTACTAGCATTTTCCCTAATCTTAGCTTTAGTTGCTTCGACAATTCAAACATCAAGAACTTCTTCCTCGTGGGATCGATATCCGAACTAATCTATCAACTACACTTGTATCGATGTGTGTCCGCTTGTACAATTATTGTGACGTTTTAGGCCAATCAAGTTTTTGCGCCGTTGTCAGGGATGGCGTTTGTTAGATGTTTATTTTTGTAGTTGCAATTATTCTTTCTTACTTAATTTCTAATTTTTACAAACTTGTTTAACTTTCTTTTATTGATTTTTGTCAAAATTCTTTAGGTGTTGCATGTCCACAAGGAGAAATCCTAAGGATATTGTGAGCTTTGATCCAGAACTCGAGAGGACACTCAGGAGGAAAAGACAAGAACAAAAGAAAATGGCTGGCAACAACAACAAAAACCTACCACCATTACTGCCACAAGATGTAGTTCCTCCAATACAACCACAAATAATAAATAATGTACCACCACCACCACTACAAGAAGAACAAGTGCATAATAGAACAATCAGGGACTTTATTGTTCCTGTACTTGACGATTTACAACTAGGGGTTATAAGGCCAGCGATACAAGCTGGAAATTTCGAATTGAAGCCGGTGATGTTCCAAATGCTCAATTCAAATGGGCAATCTGCGGGCCTACCTCATGAAGATGCGAAGGAGCATCTTAAGTCATTTCTACTTATTTGCGCATCTTTTAGTCAACATGGTGTTCTTGATGATGCCTTGAAATGCAATTATTTCCTTATTTGTTGCAGGGAAGAGCAAGAACATGATTATTGGGTTTGCAAGCTTGATCCATTACATCATGGAATGCGTTAGCAACATAATTTGTTTTACGTTTCAATCCGTCGACAATGAATGCAAGGTTGCCCAATGACATCATGGCTTATCATCAGTTGGATGATGAGAACCTACATACAACATGAGAGCGTTATAAAACTCTACTTAGACGTTGCGCTATGCATGAAATTCAGCAAGAGACTCAGATCGAGATCTTTTACAACGGATTGAATGCTCAGACAAGGAATCTTATCGACGCATCTGCTAACGGTCCCTTGCTGGATTGTACCTACACTGAAGCTGTACGAATTCTAGAGAGAATTGCACAGAACGATTATCAATATCTTATCTCTCGTTCTGCTCAAGTAAAACTAATCCTGGTGTTATTGAGTTATATGTAATTTCAACCTTGAGTGCATAGGTATCCTCTTTGTCTAACATTATAAAGAACATGAAGGGAACAAGTGATGTTGCTCCTATTCAAGTGACCCAACAAATGGATGTCCCAAAATTTTCATGTGAAATTTACGGCGACAACAACAGTTATGAGGATTGCCCTCAACATGCTAAAAACGCCTTCTACGTCAACAACATCAGAGGAAATTCTTATGGTAACTCATATAGTAATTCTAATCGAAACCCACAACCTTGGGGGAATCAAAATGCATTTACATATATATATGAAAATTCCTCAAAACAAAGGAGTTATAGACAAGGAAGTTACAACAACAATCAACAGCAGAACTACAATCATAATTCTCAGTTACGTTTAAATCCTGATCAATTATAGGTACACAACCATATGCAACCACAAATGCGAATGCAGCCACAACAGACTGCGCTGCCACAAATACAAGAACAACATCAACAATAGCAATAATAGTTTTCTCAACAAAGGTCAGATCACATGGCTGCTCTTCAAGCGCTGATGCAAGAGCATATTACGCGAACTAAAGCAATTGTTCTAGGTAATTCTTCTTCTATCCGTGTGTTAGAAGCCCATCTAGGATAATTAGCTTCTAATTTGAGTACAAGATCACTAGGCACTTTGTCTAGTGATACAAAAAATCTGACGCAGAAGGGGAAGGAACATTGCAAAGCTATCACACTAAGGAGAGGAAAGCAAATTACTGAACCAAGAAAAAATTTCACTCAGGAACATGTCGGCGCAATTGACCTAAAGCAACAAAGAGAAGTTCTAGCTGGAGGAAACCCAACAGAAATAAATGAGAAGGAGCCACTTGTAGTGACTTTTATGCCTACGACGATGATGCAACTGTCTAAGTCGATGCAATCGATTATTCTTCAACAACCACTGGCAATATACCTTTTCCATTTTTACAAAGATTTAAAGAGAAAGATCATGATAAAGATTATCAGAAGTTTGTTTCTACTTTGAAGAAATTACACATTAACATACCTCTTGTAGATGCTATTGTGCAGATCCTTAGTTATGAGAAATTTATGAAAGAGCTGTTATCGAAGAAGAAAAAGTTATTCGAAATCAAGACGATTGCGCTTACAGAGGGGTGCAGTGCAGTGCTAACAAATAAGTTGCCACTTAAAATGAAAGACCCTGATAGCTTCACCATCCCATACTCCATTGGAAATCATTATCTAGGTAAAACTTTATGCGACCTAGGAGCCAGTATTAACCTTATGCCTTTGTCCACATTCAGGAAGTTAGGAATTGGATCGATAAAACCCACTGTGGTGACATTACAACTTACGAACAGATCTCTAGCACAACCTGAAGGCCAGATCAAAGATGTTCTTGTCCAAGTTGATAAGCTTGTGTTCTCTACTGATTGCATAATCCTTGACTACAAAGAAGATAAGGAGGTGCCCATCATCTTGGGGCGACCATTCTTAGCAACAGGATGCACTCTTATTGATATTTTCAAGGGCGAGCTCATCATGCGACATAATGGTGAGCAAGTTACCTTTAGTGTGTTCGAAGCATCTTCTTCTACAAGTAAAGAGAAATGTCATCATATTGATGTGTTGGACGAGATTATAGAAAAATTTATAGAATGAAGTTCAGTAGTTTCAGACGAAGATGCAGTGACATCCACCGATGAGATCTTAACTAAATGTGACCACAGAGCTGAAGCTAGTAGTTATGAGCTGAGACAGGGTTGACAATTGGAATCATTGGATCTTTACAACAGGATGATCCTGATGTTTAAACCATCAATTGAACAAGCTCCTACCTTAGAGTTGAAGCCATTGTCGACGCATTTAAAGTATGTCTTTCTGGGTGACAATGACACGCTACCTGTGATTATCAGCGTAAACCTCGATGCAACTCAAGAAGAAAAGCTTATCGCAATTTTAGAAGAGCACAAAAGAGCCATAGCCTAGAGTATTGCAGACATTAGAGGCATTAGTCCCTCTTTTTTCATGCATAAAATTAGGTTGAAATATGAAGGGAAGCAATCCATTGAGCAACAGCAAAGACTTAATGAAAAAATAAAATAAGTAGTAAAAAAATAAATTATCAAGTGGCTAGACGTGAGCATCATCTACCCTATTTCAGATAACACATAGGTGAGCCCTATCCAATGTGTGCCCAAGAAGAGCGACATCGTAGTAGTGAGTAATGATAAGAATGAGATGATCCCTACTCGCATCGCTACAAGGTGGCGAGTGTGCATGAATTATCGTCGACTCAATGTGGCCACCAAGAAGGATCATTTCCCACTACCATTCATTGACCAGATGATGGGTAGGCTAGCTGGTAAAGCCTACTATTGCTTCCTAGATGGCTATTCCAAATATAATCAGATTGCCATTGTGCTGGAAGATCAAACACAGACCACATTCATGTGCCAATTTGGAACCTTTGCCTTCTGACGTATGCCATTTGGATTGTGCAATGCACCGGCCACATTTTAGAGGTGCATGATGACTATCTTCTCGGACATGATTGAATATTCTTTAGAGGTATTCATGGATGGTTTCTCTGTATATAGATAGAACTTTGACCAATACTCTGACAACTTGGCGAAAGTATTGAAAAGATGCGAGGATTCAAATCTAATGCTGAATTAGGAGAAATGCCATTTCATGGCAACTAAAGGCATTGTCCTTGGCCATTGCATATCATGTCAGGGCAATTGAGGTAGAAAAGACAAAGTTTGAAATCGTTGAGAAATTTCCACCACCCACCAATGTCAAAGGAATAAAAAGTTTTCTTGGTCACGCTGAATTTTATAGGAGATTTATCTTAGATTTTTCCAAGATTTCTAAACCACTATGCTCATTGCTAAAGCAAAATAAAAAGTTTGTGTTTGATGACGAATGTCTGGATGCATTTGTCAAAATAAAGAAGCAGCTAGTACAAGCTCCAATTGTCGTCGCATCAGACTGGATGCAATCGTTTGAATTAATGTGTGATGCTAGTGACTTTGCTGTAGGAGCTGTGATGGGACAATGCAAAGAGAAGGTATTTCACTCTATTTATTATGCTAGTAAAACTTTAACTGACGTGCAGGTAAACTATACAACTACCAAGAAGGAGTTATTAGCAGTAGTTTTTGCATTCGACAAATTTCGTTCATATCTTGTCGGTGCAAAAGTTACTGTCTACACAGATCACTTTGCATTGAAATACCTTTTTCCGAAGAAAGACGCCAAATCGAGATTAATTAGATGGATCTTGGTCTTACAAGAATTTGATTTTGAAATCAGAGATAGGAAGGGATCCGAAAACCAAGTAGCAGACCACTTATCCCATTTGGAAGCTGGAAGCGAGAATGACAATCAATCACGCATTGTCGATGCATTTCCAGATGAGCAATTATTTCATATCCACACATCTCCTTGGTATGCAGATGTTTTCGATTATCTTGTTTGTGGGAAGCTACCCTTAAATGCCATTGGTCACAAGAAAGTCAAATTTTTGCGTGACTCTACGAGGTATCATTGGAACGAGCCATACTTATTCAAGGTATGCACCGATAACATTATCTGTTGGTGCGTTCTTGAAGAGGAAATGACTTTCATCCTGAAACATTGCCATGAAGCTCCCTACGGAGGCTATTTTGGTGGTATGAGGACTACTACAAAGGTCCTATAGTCAGGATTCTATTGGCCCACATTGTTTCACGACACCCACAATTTTTCTTTATAATGCGATAGGTGTCAACGTACTAGTTCTATATCTCGTCGCAATGAGATGCTTCAACAACCTATTATGGAGGTGGAGCTATTCGATGTCTGGCGTATAAAATTCATGAGACAATTTTCAAACTCTTTTGGGAATGTGTACATTTTAGCTGTTGTTGACTATGTCTCTAACCGGAGGTGTGAAGCATCGCATGGCCACCACATATCATCCACAAACAAATGGCCAAGCGGAGGTGTCTAATCGATAAATTAAAAGCATCCTTAAGACGGTGGTTAACCTATCTAGGAGAGATTGGTTTTCGCAGCTACATGATGTATTATAGGCGCTTCGCACCGCATATAAAACCCTGTTAGAGATGTCACCATATCAATTAGTGTTTGGTAAATCCTGTAACCTGCCAGTTGAGCTTGAACACAAAGCCATGTGGGCAATCAAGCAGGTAAACATGGACTACAATGCTACTGGATGGAAAAGGTTGTTGGACATTGCTGCGTTGAAAGAAATTAGACGAAATGCATATGAGAATGCTGCAATATACAAAGAAAAGGCCAAGAGATGACATGAAAATATCATCTTGCGTTGACAATTTTGTCCTGGTCAGTTAGTACTTTTGTTTAATTCACGTCTAAAACTACATTCAAGTAAATTGCGCTCAAGATGGTCAGGCCTTTTTAAGATTGTCGAAGCATTCCAGAATGGCGTGGTAACAATTAAAAATATGAAGGATGGTCACCAGTTCAAGCTGAATGGCCAACGACTAAAGCATTACGTGAGCCTAGATGTCAAAGAACCAAACGAGACCATTAACATGGTCACATTGCTTTAATGTCAATGCATTTTTATATTTACTTTTATTTTTTTACTTTGACTTGTTTCCTTTAAGTCTATGGAGGAAAAAAAATCATCTTTTTGTCAACGCATCGTAAAGCACAACTTGTCGGCGCATTATGTGATGACTCAGTAAAGCTATTTCAGCAAGAATCGCGTCGATTGATCTTTATCCATCCCTAGTTAGTAGATCAACCAAAAGGTACGATCTACAGCCTGACATTTATTGATCGTAGACGTAACGTTTTCTCAAGACAAACTGCAATAATCACGTCTCTTGCCTCTGAAAGGTTATAAAACCCTTCTTTTGCCAACTTTTTTCCCCCACTCACAATCGCTATTGTTGCTGCACTTATCTTCTACATTATATTTAAATTTTTACCTAGCTATCACAGCAAGGACACGAGGCACAAAAACTATGTCTAAAACCCTCACTGAATTTTCTGCCACCATGATTCAAATCACAGACCAATCCCCACAAAATGAATCAGTCCTATTTTTGTCCAAGGCGATGAAGGACCGCTACCATGACGTTATGCTTAAACGAAATTGCCACCCAAAGCAACTTAAACGGAACTGCCACCCAGTGCAGGGTCTATAGTTGTCCACACACCAAACATTAGGGAATCAAATCAAGAGAATGATCAATCGTTTGGGCTGGGAATTTTTCTGCGACCACCCAACCAGATATTTCCCCACCATGGTAAGGGAATTTTATGCCAATCTTGTAGACTCTGAATAGAAGTTTATTTTTGTAAGGGAAGCCTTGGTACCTTGGAGTGCTGCCCACATCAACGCTTTATTCCAGATAGCTGAGAAGGAAGACACCCACATTATGTTTTTAGAAGAGTTGACTGATGAAGGTGCTGACTAGGTAATGAGAGACCTTTGTGTTGAAGGCACTGTGTGGACTGGTAACGATCCACACAACTACACAATGCACCGACGTTATCTTATAACCCGAAGTAAAGTGTGGTTCCACTTTGTTAACAATTGCCTGCTACCTTCAACCCATAGCACAACTGCAACACTAGATTGCATGTGCCTCCTGCACTCTATCCTTAAGGGTTACCACTATGATGTCGGTGCAATTCTCCACGACTAGATTGCTGAAGCCGCTACTAAGCAGACATGTATATTACCTTTCCCTTCTTTAATAATGCAGCTATGTAAACAAAAGGGGATTGTACCTCTTGATGGTGAGGAAGTGCTAGATAATAAGGGCCCTATTAATGACATCTCAGTGGAGAGAATGACAATAGGGCAAGAAACCCCGCTAGTAAAAGAGGCACCAAAGAAGAAGGACAAAAAGAAAGGAAAGAAGAAGGAAAAGCAAGAAAATGAGCCCACAGACCATCAGATGAAGAAGAAATTGGCTGAGATTGAAATACTCGTTGATCCAATAGATATACGTCAAATTAGACTTGTCAGCGCATTAGAGGAAATGGACTATAGACAAAACCTCTTTTATGCATACACAAGAGTGTAGAACAAAACTATTATCGATGTGTTGAGAAGTCTGATCCT
Organism: Kokia cookei; assembly: GCA_039519145.1. Taxonomy (NCBI): domain Eukaryota; kingdom Viridiplantae; phylum Streptophyta; class Magnoliopsida; order Malvales; family Malvaceae; genus Kokia; species Kokia cookei. Next base: position 26,284,034 of record CM076900.1, read on the forward strand.
AAATCCCCTACCAGAGTTCCCTATCTTCCTACCTATTATTAGGGAAGCTCCCTCACCCTCCAACCAGTCTACTCCTGATGGTAGGCCTCAAAATGTCCCATCCCCAACAAGAATTCATATCTCTGATGACGAGGGGCGTGAGGGACATTCCAATGCCATGGAGGACTGTTATAGAACAATTTCTAGCCTATTCGAGGAGGAATTTTTGAATAGCCTTAGGGCTACCATGGCAGATAGGACGGTTATTATTGAGGAGCTACATACTCCGATCGTATCTGTGGGGCGAGAAGCAGAGGAAGGCACTGACAAAAACACAACTAAGCAGAAAAAGACTGAGGAAGAAGAAGCAGAAAAAGAAGAAGGAAATGAGAAGGAGAATGAAGGAAAAGAAGGGGAACCTGATGAGAAAGACCCTGAAGAAGAGAAGGAAGAGAAGAAGGACGATGCCCCGACAAATTTTGAGGCAAAAATTATAGGCACACCCATAAGTGTGGGGGCATCCAGTGAAGACATGGCTCCACTTGAAGCGAGCCAGGCTAAGCCAGTTACCAATAGTGCAAAGGATCTTAATCCTCTAGCCACTGTGCCCTATGTGGCATCGCTTGCAAAAGTTCATCCATCAGATGTAACTATCTATAAGGCTGTCACCCAATCGATTGTGGAGGAGCAATCCGTTGCTTTGGTTGATTCAAAGGATAAAAAGAGAAAGCACAATGATAAGAAAAAGAAGCGCAAAGAGGAAGGCGAGTGCCTAAAGAAAAAGAAGAAGAAAGCTAAGGCAGCCACTACATCAACTGCTGAATAATAAGTTAGTTTACTTTTCAATAGGTAGTTGCATGCATTTCATTGTCATTGCATTGTTATTTGTCACTGCATGTTTCATGTTAGTTTATCTGCATTGTAGTTGCATTTCCATTTTTATTTGTATATTATTGTCAGTGCATTGGAGACAATGCCTACATTAAGTTTAGGAGTATCTTGTGTGAAATGAAAATAAGATTGCACCCATATATTTCAAAAATTACTTATGTCTTTAGTTCAATGAAAGTATGCAAAGTTTCATAAAAAATGTGACAATAGTTTTTATTTTTATGCGTAAATCTTGAATTGTTTGGAATGCTGATATGTGAATTGGGTGAATATGAATGAATATTTAACCTTCTTTTTTTGGATGAATGATTGAAATTGCTTTAGTAATGAATGGATAGTATCAAACCTTGAATATTGAACTAACTTACCAATTGAAACTACATTGTACTAATAAAAGACACTCCAATGTGAGTGCATTGTGACTTGTCAAGGGAGAACACTCCACTGCATGTGTTAGAAAAATCATCTAGCCAAAGGTAATCACTACAAGAGTGTGTGTCGGCGTAATTACATATCTCCTGGGGCTTTGTTGCACCCCATCGTTATTACCCAGGAACAAAGGTAGAGTAATGCAATGACATCTCTTAGTCTCTTATAAAAAAATAACAAAAAGAAAAAAAAAGAAAGAAGAAGAAAAGAGAAAAGAAAATAGATATATTACCATAAATGTTGTATTGGTTAAGGAAGGGTTAAGATTCAAAACATGTTACTAACATTGGTGACGTTGCGGTTTTAATTATTCATGTTTATAAATTTGTCGACGCATTATTCTATCATGTGAATGCAATTTATATATTAGAATTCTAGAAAATTTAAGTTGTTAGAATAATGATTGCGGTGACATGTTGGCTTGTGAAGTTTGCTAATTTTTGTTTACTTGAGGACAAGTAAAAACTCAAGTTTGGGGTGTGATAGCATTAGAAATGACATATATTTTTACTTAAATTTGTGTATTAATTATCTCTTTTGTAGCATATTTAGCATGCATGATAGACATTTCATACTTAGTATTTATATTCTCTAACTCATTATTTTTTGGCTTAAATTCTCATTATTTTATCTCTTTGATGCACTAATATCGACGTATGCAGAATATGTTTACAATTGTCAGCACAGGGATCCATCTCAGAAGATCGATGCTAGAAAGAATCTAAAGGTACAGCCACAAGTTAGCTTGAATTTTAGCCAGAGATGTCATCTCATAGAAACCTTTATTTTGTATGGGTGAATTCACTCTTCAAACACACCTGGAAGCACCAGCGCAGGGGAAGAACACGTTGTCGCCGTAATTAAAGGTTCCAGATTGCGCCTAGCAATGTCGTAACAACTTGCAAATTTATGAAGAACACACCAGATCTGCGTGAGTGCACAGTTGGATTTTAACAAACTTCGACAGCTGTAAAAGGAGTTAGATATGAGAGGAAATGAGATCTAAAATTCTTAAAGCCTATAAATAGAAGAAAGAAGAAGGAGAAGGATATTAAGAGGTGAAGGAATTAATTTTGCAAATACTTTGAGTTTTTGAAGCTTTATGCTGGAGTCTGGTAAGCTGATTGATCAAGCTTTATGCTTGGTGCTATACAAGAGGAGCGGTTAAGAGATAATCCTAGTAGCTTATGGATAATATGCTTCGATTTATTTGTTAATCCCTCTTTGAATGGTAATGAATTATTATTGACAGTTGATTGTATATGAGAATATCTTTCAATGTTAGATTACTTTGATACATACTTAATTCTTCTCATCTGTTTATTCTTGGATTCAACTTTTGACTGTGAGAGTGTAATTGTAGTCTACCGACACTGAGAGCTGCGGTGACAAGTTAAATTAACAAGCAGGTTAGCGAGAGTTGCTTGAGACTAGAAGGGATTTTATCACTTGTTCTTAGGTGTGAAACCATGCCAACACTAAGAGGTGTGGTACTTGTGAGCGCTTGAGTCTTGATTAAACGAAGAGTTGTTATTGGTATGATTTCATTGGAACCTTATTGCAGCGACAATTCATCTACACTATAACTTGTCGACACATCTAGCGTTGCTACTTAGTGAAATCAATGATCCACTCCAATCCTTTACACCTGATCACACTTTTACTTTTATGCATTTAAATTCTCCAAACTTCAACAACTATTTGATTTACTTTCAGTTGCTCTGACAATTAACTTTTATAATTACATTGACAACTTTGACTATTTAATTGTACAGTTCTAATTTAATTGCGCTGACATCCTTACTAGCATTTTCCCTAATCTTAGCTTTAGTTGCTTCAACAGTTTAAACATTAATAACTCCTTCCTCATGGGATCGATATCTGATAGAACAAATCTATCAACTATACTTGCATCGAAGTGTATCTACTTGTAGAATTGCTATGACGTTATAGGCCGATCACCTATCAACTCACTAATAGCTTTTAATTGACTCGTGTTATACATTCCTTATGGTAATCCTGGCAAATGGATCCAAACCAACAAGCTACTAGGTTGGGAAGGTTTAGTTGAAAAATTCAATGACCATGGTCTCACCATTAGATAATAGCCAAAAGTAGTCCACGATCCTCCAGATATAACATTAAGGTACTCAGCATCATCATGAAAATGAACATATGTTTCCCTTAGAATTTAGTTGATAGTACTAGAAAGAACATATGTTTTCTCCTACTTATTGGGTAATTTGTCCCCATTTAGTTATCCTTAACACATATTTGAGCATTTAAACTTTAGTTAATTGCATTTTATGACTTAATGGACCCTAGCCTACTTACCTTTCATTCTGTCATGTTTTGGTACTGATGTCACTGCATGAGTATTTTCAGATTGCGCCAAGGATTATCATCGTACCCGACAGCTATCAGAGGAGTGTCCAATGCAGATTAGAACAAAAATGTATGAGCTGTCCAGTCTGGTATACCCAACTAGTACGGACAGAGGCAGCATGATCCTTATGAAAGGACACTTGTACAATTTGGAGGGATATAAATACTTACAAGAAAAGAGAAAAAGGAAGTTTTTTTGGGTGCATATTCTTCTATAACTTACCTTCGAAGCTTTTCGGCTATGGAGGCTTAAGTCTCTCACGGGTGAACTAACCTAAAAAGGAAGGTAGAACAGTTTTTGACGAGGAGCCCTAAGTGTGACACAAGAGGGTATTAAGAGATCAAGTCGAGCTTGTCTAGGAATAGTATTCTCCACTTGTTTCTTTTAAATTTCTTTTCTAAACGTTGGTGATTACTTTCTATTTCTTGATTGTATGGAAGTACATAAGATTTCTAGGTTAAATGTTATTTTATTCAACCTTGCTTCTACTGTTTAATCTTTGGGTTTGAATGTTTTTAGCATGAAAATGTTATTGCAATCACTGTCATTGGAAGATGTAGTGACAATTAAAGCTAACAAGTATGACAACGAAAGTTGCCTGAGGATTAGAGGGATTTAATCCACTTGTTCTTAATTGTATTTCTTGCCATCATTGAAAGGTGTGGTTAATGTGCATGTTTAAGTCTTCAATCAAACATAGAAGTTAAGCTTGGTAATATATTCATTGAAATTTATTACAGCGACAATCACCTATTCTTTCATATCTTGTGAGCACCTAGTATTATGTTGAATATTCACGTTAGGGATCCCATTTTATCATTTTCACATTTTATTTTTATTTTCAAGTTATTGCTCCGACAACTATTCTCACAATTTATCTCATTTTTATATGTTCATTACACTGACATTGATAGATAAAAGACAACCATCCTCGTGGGATCGATATCTTACAGACTCACATCTGTCTACTATACTTGCATCGGTAGTGTATGCTTGCACAATATTACTGTGACATTAAACAGCAGATCAAGTTTTGGACCCGCTGTCGGGGATGGCGTTCATTTGATGTTTATTTTTGTTTTTGAACTTTATTTTTATTATATAATATTTAGTTCTTACTAGTTTTCTTTTTTTCACTATTTGCACATTTTATTTTAGGTGTTTTATGACTCGAAGAAATTTGGAGTTTATTACTGATTTTGATCCAGAAATTGAAAGAACTGTTTGGAGGAGACTTAAAGAACAAAGGAATATGGCTTTGCCAAGAAATGATGAAGCCATACCACCGATGCAGCAACAATATCCCGCTATACCCCCAATACTGCCACAAAATTTTAATGACCCACCGTTGTCGTAAAACGATCAAATACGAAATAGGACTATACAAGATTTTGTAGTACCTGTCTTGGATGACTTATAACCTAGAGTTGTTAGGCCAACAATCTAAGCTGGAATTTTGAACTCAATCCAGTAATGTTTCAAATGTTGAATTCTAATGGGCAATACGCTAGACTTCTACATGAAGATGCACGAGAATATCTTCAATCATTTTTATTGATTTGTGCTTCATTTAGTCAACAAGGCGTTCTTGGTGACGCTTTGAAAATGCAGTTATTTCCTTACTCCTTGCAGGGAAGAGCTCATACTTGGTTCCATAGGCTACCTGCTGACTCAATTATTTCTTGGAATACATTAGCAACACAATTTATTCTGTGCTTTAACCCGTCGACAATGAATGCTCGTCTTCAAAATGATATTACAACTTATCATCAGCTGGATGATGAGAATCTCCACACTACATTTGAACGTTCTAAATCTTTGCTACGACGTTGCCCCATGCACAACATTCAACAGGAAACTCAAATTGAGATTTTCTATAATGGGCTGAATTCACAAACAAGAAATCTTGTCGACGCATCAGCAAATGGTCCTTTGTTGGATCTATGTATGATGAAGCTATTGAAATTCTTGAGAAAATTGCTCAGAATGATTATCAACATCCTATTTCTAGAGCTGCACAAGCAAAAGCTACTGCAAGAATTATTGAATTAGACGCAATATCTACACTTAGTGCAAAAGTTTCTTCTCTTGCAAATATTAATAAAAATATGAAAGGGACTAGTGACATTGCACCTATACAAGTCGCTCAACAAGTTGATGTTCCTACCTTTTGTTGTGAGATTTGCGGTGACAATTATAGCTATGAAGATTGCCCACAACATGCAGAGAATGCCTTATATGTCAGTAACATTCGCAGTAATTCTTATGGCAACTCTTATAATAATTCTGCACGTAATCAACAGTCTTGGGGAACTCAGAATGTTGGACAAAAATCTGTGACATTCCAATATGGGAATACATCTAATCAAGACAATTATAACCCAAGATAAGGGAATTACAATAAATAACAGCAGAACTATAATCAGCACACTCAGATGCATCCACAACAAAGCCAAATGCATCCACACCAAAATCAGATGCAGCCACAACACTCTTCAATGCAGATTAGCATGTTCAATGATATCGACAACAACAATACATACAAGCTTCCCTGTCTGATCTGTTAGCAACTCTTGAAGCTTTAATGCAAGAGCATATTACTTGCACAGATGCTATTGTGCAAGGGAATTCATCTTCTATTTAGGAGTTGGAGGCACAATTAGGATAACTTGCTTCAAATCTAAGTACTCGACCATCGGGCACATTACTTAGTGACACGAAAAATCCCAATCCAAATGAGAAAGAACATTGGAAGGCTATCACTCTTAGGAGTGGTAAACAAACTGACGAGGCGACTACTGATTGTACTATAGCACCTTAAGATACTGGTGAAGTGATCCCTAGTGAGAAGGTTGAATCTGAAGAGTTTGTTGATGTACCAGACAAAGAATTTCCACAAATTGTCACTCATATGCCTAATGTTTGACCCTCAAAACTATTGACGCAATCAAAGGTTCGGTGCAATCTAATGTATCTTCACCTTTACCTTTTCCACAAAGATTCAGGGAGAATGAGCATGATAAGCATTATCAATAGTTCTCGGACACACTGTAGCAACATCATGTCAATATTCCTTTAGTGGACGCTCTTTTGCAAATTCCTAATTTTGGGAAATTTATGAAGGAGCTCTTGTTCAAGAAGAAGAAGCTTAGTGATATTGAAACTATTGCACTCTCAGAAGGCTGTAGTGCTATTTTGACAAATAAGTTACCCCCCAAAATGAAAGATCATGAGAGCTTTACTATCCCATGTTCAATTGACAACCATTATTTGGGTAAGGCTTTATGCGACTTGGGAGCTAGCATCAACCTAATGCTAGTATCTACTTTCAGAAAGTTAGGAATCAGTCACATTAAACCTGAAGGGAATATCAAAGATATCTTAGTTCGTGTGGATAAATTCGTTTTTCTGGTTGATTTTATCATACTTAATTGTGAGGCAGACAAGAATGTTCCCATAATCTTAGGACGACCATTTTTAGCTATCAGACGAACTCTTATTGATGTTTACAAAGGTGAACTAACCGTGCGACTTAATGATGAGAATGTTACCTTCAGTGTTTTCGAATCTATTCAATGCAAGGATAAAGAAGAATGCCATACTTGTAACACCTTTATACCCGGTTCACACGTAAAAGCCCGGTATAGAAGTATTACATACAGTACCAGAGAATTAACCACGAGTATAATAAAATTTTTCTTCCAAACAATGTGTTTTTAAATAATTTTATTCAAAATATCATCAATTCATTTCATCAACTCAAAGTATTCCAAAACAACAATTTTCCTTTCATTAGGGACATATATAAGTACCATTTTACATGCCGTTTTTAACAAGAGTAAATCCCTGGAATTGAATCTTCTAAAGGTGAGCGGATGTGATGAGAGGTCCCTTGCCTTGACTTTATCCCCTCGTAGCTACTATACCTATGCGTTAAAATAAACACGTTAAGCTGGTGAAGGCTTAGTAAGCACTACAAAAGTAATGAATAACTATTAAATTTCTCATGTTTATAAACTTCTTGCCTTACTTGCATAAACCATGTAACTTACCACATTAGTTTAATTCATACTTTGATCCACTTTTTCCTCATATTAGCCCATTGTAGACTATCATAGAACTTCTCGGATATACGAAACTAACAGTGAGCACATAAGTGCTGGGGAAATAGTAAGCACACACAGTGCAAATCAGTAGGCACACACGGTGCAAAACAGTAAGCACATATAGTGCGAATCAGTAAGCACACACAGTGCTGAACAGTAAGCGCGCTAATGTTCCTTATGGCATGCCACTAATATCACAATGATTTTAACTTGTCTACATGGGCATAAAATCTCATATAACAACATTTCTCATAGTTGTTATATTTCACTCCTTCACTAAACATAACCACATCATCATGTATATTTCACATATATATCATCATATGCCTCTTTACTTTTATTTTCACATAAATTTTCAAAGCTGTCCATTTGAGTTACAGTCACTAAATTATTTATATATTGAGATATAGAATTTGAAATAATTATCTGCTTGATGTTCCTGAAACTAGACTCAAATTTATTTCTACCATAAAAATTTCAGAAATTTTACTTTAGCCAATTCGTACAGAAAATTCTTTCAATTTACCCTTTCTCTGCTGCCTGACAGTTTCGACCTTTCTTCACTAAAAATTAATTATCTTTTAGTACAGGAATCTAATAGTATTCTAGTTTGTTTATTTTAAAAACATACCCATTAAGAATTTATCCATATAAATTTCAGTCTCTAATAATGTTTCTAAATTTTTCTATGATTTTTCAAAGTCAGAACAAGGGAACTCGAACCTACTCTGATATATCTCAAAATATACAGATTCATTTCCATCACCGCTTATTTCATATGAAACTAAAATCAATAAAATTTAATTACATATTTCATTCAACTCTTAACTCTTTTTATACAATTTTTGGTGAATTTTCGAAATTAGTCCACTGATCCTGTCTAAATTGTTTTAATGAGAATATTTCCCTTCTCATATTCTTTTGCACTAAACTTCATTTAATCACACATAATCCCCATACTTATAACTAAACATATCATTTTACTCATTTTTATCACAATTAATCATATACTAAAATCATATACTTTAAAGAGAATAAATTTTCAATTTAAAATCTTGTAGTACTTACAACAAAAAGGTTAGTATTCTTCTCTTCTTACTCCTTGTTCTTCTCTTTGCCATTTTCTTCAATTTGGTCCCTCTCCTTCTTTCCTTTCTCTTCAATTTCATATAAACACATATAAGCTAAAGGCTAAAATTCAATGATTTTCATGCTAAATTATGAAAATACACATGTATATCATGAGAATTTAATCATTTCTTACCTTTCTTCATGAAACCCTAAAATTCTAATTCAATCCCTACACACTTTAACCCTTCAAAGTGAGCTCTACAAGGAAATTAAGGTGACTACTAACTTCCTTCTATGCCTTTCTTAAAGAAATTTCAAAGAAAATGGAAGATTTTAAAGCTTGGAAGGTTTAACAATGGTGGAAGGACCTATTTGGAATAAAAGCAAAAGTTGGAAAGGAGAGAGATGCATGAGACGTTGGAAATGAATGAAAAAGATAATATTTTCATCTTTTATTTAATTTTATTTCTCTCAAATTCTCTAGATTTCTCCACTAAAAATATCTCTATTATAAAAATGGTAAAATTGCACTTTTAGTCCTTGAGCCTTCCAACTTTACACTTTGGCCCAAAAAATTGCCTCCAAAAATATCTTCCACCAAATTACTCTTTTGCCCCTCCTTAATCAATCTAATTCCCATGATGACTTATAATTTAATTTGGATAAATTACTATTTAGTCCCTTATGATTTCTCATAATTACTATTTAATCCTTAAATTTTCCTAACCTTTCTTATTTTAACTACATATTCTAATCTTGAATTCTACTCTAATATTGTTCCAACTCTGGTTCAAAAACACGGATGTTACAATACTGTCGATGTGTTAGAGGATCTAATTGAGGAAGAATTCAATGACCAAAGCACATTACTTTTTGAGGAGTTTGCAATGACACCTGATGATGAATTTTTAGATGATTATGATAGCCTGGTTGAAGCTAATAAAATTGAACTCAAGCATGGACGGCAGATTGAATCCTTAAACTTAGCTAACAGAACGACTCTAATTTTCAAGCCATCTATTGAAGAAACTCCTATTCTGTAATTGAAACCACTACCTTCTCATCTTAAGTATGTCTTTCTTAGTGATAACAATACTCTCCCAGTTACTGTCCCTGCAACACTAGATGTGACTCAAGAAGAGAAATTGGTCCATATTCTTAAGCAACATAAACGAGCTATTACTCGAAGTACTGCCGATATTAGAGGCATTAGTCCATCTTTTTGCATGCACAAGATCAAGTAGGAAGATGAAGGAAAATAATCGATTGAGCAACAAAGAAGATTAAACAGGAAGATGAAGGAAGTTGTTAAGAAGGAAATTATAAAATGGCTTGATGTTGGAATTATTTACCCTATTTCTGATAGCAATTGGGTAAGTCCAGTGTAATGCGTACTTAAAAAGAGTGGCATCACTGTGGTTAGCAACAACAAAGACGAGTGAATTCTTACACGCATTCCTATAGGATGGGGAGTTTGTATGGATTATCGCAAACTTAATGCTGCCACAATGAAGGACCACTTCCCACTTCTGTTCATTGACCAAATGTTGGATAGGCTTCTTGGAAGAGCCTACTATTACTTTTTAGACGACTATTCTAGGTACAATCAAATTGCTATTACGTCGGAGGATCAAGAGAAAACAACTTTCACCTGCCCCTTTAGTACTTTTGCTTTTAACCGTATGCCTTTTGGTCTTTGCAACGCACCAGCCATATTTCAAAGGTGCATGATGGCAATATTTTTGGATAAGATTGAAGATTCTTTAGAGGTTTCTATGGATGATTTCTTAGTTTATGGGAATGATTTTGATAATTACGTAGACAATTTTAATAAAGTATTGAAGTGATGTGAAGACACACATCTTGTTCTAAATTGGGAAAAATGTCATTTCATGGCAACTGAAGGCATTGTGTTAGGCCTTCGTATCTCTAGTCAAGGCATTGAAGTAGACGAAGCTAAAGTGGAAATCATTGAGAAATTACCTCCACTGACAAATGTGAAAGGAATTCGTAGTTTTCTGGGGCATGCGGGGTTTTACCAAAGATTTATTATAGATTTTTCGAAAATTTCAAAGCCCTTATGCTTATTGCTGGAACTGAATCCAAAATTCCTCTTTGACGATGAAAGTTTGGATGCATAAAGAAGTAGCTAGTAAATGCACCCATTGTCTTTGCACTAGATTGGTTTCAACCTTTTAAAGTTATGTGCGATGCAAGCGACTTTGTTGTGGGTGCTTTTCTAGGACAACGCAAAGGAAAAATATTTCACGCCATTTATTGTGCTAGCAAAACTCTGACAGAGGCTCAAATCAGTTATACCAGTACAGAGAAAGAATTGTTGGCTGTAATCTTTGCTTTCAACAAGTTTCATTCATATCTCTTTGGCTCAAAGTTTACCGTATTTACTGATCACTCGACGTTGAGATATCTTTTTGCGAAGAAGGATGCAAAACCAAGACTGATTTTTTGGATCTTACTGTTGCAAGAATTCGACATCGAGATAAAAGACCATAAAGGTTCAGAGAATCAAGTTGCTGATCATTTGTCTCGATTAGAAGTTGGCAGCAAAGATGGAAACATACTTCAAATTGTCGACACATTCCCAGATGAGAAGTTATTTTCTGTAGATGCAACCCCTTAGTATTTAGATTTGGTTAATTATCTAGTGTGTGGAAAACTCCAATTGGGTGTCACAAACTATATAAAAAAAGATTTCTTCGTGAAGTAGCGAAGTACCACTGGAACAAGTCGTATTTATTCAAGGTATGCAATGACAATATCATTCAGCATTGTGTTCCGGAAGAGGAGATGCTTTTAATCCTGAAGCATTGTCATGATGATCCTTATGGAGGTCATTTCGGTGGCATGAAAACTGCTGCTAAGGTTCTTCAATCAAGATTCTACTGGCCTTCACTATCAAGGACGCCCACAATTTTATGAATCAATGCGATAGGTGTCAGCAAACTGGTTCTATATCCCAACGCTATGAAATGTTGCAGTAGCCGATTATGAAGGTTAAATTTTTTGATGTTTGAGGTATGGATTTTATGGGACCATTTCCAAGTTCATTTGGAAATTTGTATATATTAGTAGCTGTTGACTAATTCTTGAAGTGGGTTGAAACTATTGCAATCCCAAAGGATGATGCAAAGACAGTGCTTAAATTTTTTCACACTAAAAGCATTGATTAGTGATCAGGTTACACACTTTCATTGCAACCAAGTGGCAGCGACACTAAAGAGATATGGAGTTAATCATAGAATGACTACTACTAATCATCCACAAACTAATGGACAAGACGAAGTATCCAATCGACAAATTAAGAACATTCTAGAGAAGGTTGTGAATCCTTCGAGGAAAGATTGGTCTTCCAAACTTGATGACGCTTTATGGGCATTGCGGACAACACACAAAACTCCATTAGGGATGTCGCCGTATCAGTTAGTTTTTAGGAAAGCATGTCACTTCCCAATTGAACTGGAGCATAAGGTAATATGGGCAATTAAGTAAGTGAACAAGGATTTTGAAGCTGCTAGAAAGAAAAGGCTGTTGGATATCATTGAACTAAAGGAGATTAGGTGAAATGCCTATGAAAATGCTACAATTTACAAGAAAAAGACCAAACGATGGCATGATAGAATTATTTTACAGCGACAATTTATTAGGGGTCAACAAGTTTTATTATCAATTTTAGACTGAAATTGCACCTCGGGTAAATTGCGCTCACGTTGGTTTGGACCTTTTAAAGTTGTCAAAGTATTTCCTCATGGTACGATCACAATTAAGGATTTACATGATGGACACCAATTCAAAGTGAATGGGTAGCGACTGAAACATTATTTTGGGTTGATCAAAAGCAGGCAAAGACCATTAAATTGGTCGAAATTTTTTAATTTTTATTGAATTTATTATTAATTAATTTTATTTCATTTTTGCTTTTTTTCAAGTCTGTTTTACTTCTTGTTTGTTTTTGCAGAATAAGTAGGTACCATTGTCGACGCACTTGGACTTTATTGTCAACACAATTTGTATGATTGTACTACCACTGACGACTCATCAAGAATGAAGGAATATCAGGGATTTCAGATCCCACCGTTTGATCAAAAGTGACCTAGCCATCTAATATGTTTGAGCGAGCGTAATTTTCATTGGACGAATTTATTCCTAGCAACTTTATGTCCCTTGAATTAATCACAAAAAATCATGCCTTTTCATCTTCTCCTTTCACTCGCTATAAACCCCCTCCACTGTGCCAACTATAACAAACACAAAGGAGCAATTTTTATTCACTTTCTTTTTCCCAAGCTCGTACCTTTACACCTTAAAATCTTCTTCACTCACAAAAATATGACAAGAACTAGAGGAGCAGTCAAGAAAGCTGCCAGATCTATCGAAGAATACTCACCCTCTGCAACTGTAGTTCATGAACTAGAATCTTCCATGTGAATGGAGAAAAAAGAGTCGATGATCTTTTTAACGGAAGAGGCCAAAGACTAGTTTCAAGAAAACATTATGAAGCGAAATTTCCACCCATAACAGGGTAGTCTCCTTTCGCAACAGCAAGACTTGGGCAAGCAAGTCTACAAAACCATCTCAAAGTTGAAGTGGGAAACTTTTTGCACTCATCTTGGAAGCTACTCTCCTTCATTGGTACGTGAGTTTTACGCTAACCTTATTAACCATGAGTTAGACTTCATCTTTGTTCGTGAAGGCTTAATCCCATGGGTTGCTAAAAAAATCAATGAGCTGTGCAACACTAAAGTGGACGAGGATGAACACTCCGAGTTCATTGAAGATATCACAGACGAAAAAAGAGACCTACTAGTCAAGGGCTTATGTGTCGAAGGAGCAGTGTGGACGGTTTCACATCAAAACAATTATACAATGCAACGACGCTTCCTGACATTGCAAAGCAAGATATGGTTTCATTTTGTCAACTATGGGCTAAAGCCCTCTACTAACAGCACCATAGTTAACCTCGATAGAATGTGCCTGATACATTTAATTGTCAAGGGCAAAAAGATTGATGTCAACGCAACAATCCACCAAGAAATTACTGACTACACCGCAAGGCAAACTAGAATTTTGGTTTTCCAATCGTTGGTGATGCTTGTAACAACTCGTTTTTCAGTTTGTCGGAAATAGTAATTTCAAGATCATAAACTTGACAATAAATTTTTTTATAATGAGTGTTTAAATTAAACAAGTCAATAATAATTTTATATGAAATTTTGAATTGACGAATTTTAATTATTTAATTAAAAGTTAGTATAAGTAGTTTGGTTCAAAAGTCAAGGGTTTTAAAAAATAAGGTAAATATTATGTTTGAATTAAGGGTCGTAAATATTTTTATTAAATATTTACAAAGTCTTATTATGTTTGAATTGAAGTTTAATTGAGTAATTTTGATGATTAATTGCTTAATTAAGGAAAAAGGAGTAAATTGTAAAAGAGGTAAAAATTGATTGCTATTGATTAAAAAAAATAGTAAAGGAACCAAAATGGTAATTAAACCATGGTCAAAAATTCCAAGCATTCCAAGCGGTGGTGGATATGATTGATTCCATTAACTTTTGGGTTATTTATAGTTTAGGACTAAATTGAAAATAAGTTTGTTTAATCGAAATTTAATATAATTAAAGGACCAATTATGAAATTAGACCCTCTTTAAATAGCCTAATAATGAAAATGATATGAAACTCTTTAGATTTTGGTAATTTTGCAATTAAATCCTAATAAAATGAGGATTTACTAATTAGTTTAATTTAGTATGATCGAGAATGGTGGTTTCGAGGCCACAAATTCGATGTGTTAGACCGTAAATATTAACTATTTAATATTTACGAGGTCATTAGTATAATATTAAATTTGGTTAAGAAATTCTATCATTTAGGTAGTTAATTAAGTAGAAAGGATTAAATTGTAAAAGGTACAAAAGTTGAATTCTATTAACTGAAAGGTAAGTCAAGGTACTTAAATGGTAATATAGCCATTAGTGACTTGAGGGGATAATTTTGACTTAAATTTGGCTAAAAATTCAAATGTAAACAGAGGGTAAATAAGTAAAAATGTAAATTAAAGGTATTAAAATAAAAATTAAAGAAGAAAGAATCATCTTCTTCATGAAGGAAAAACTGAAACCCCATTTTAAGGAGAATAAACATCCGGCCAAGTTAGGGTTCTTCAAATAGATCAAGATCGTGTCATCGATCATGGAAAAGGGAAAATTACAGATTTGTTCCTGAAGTTCACTTTAACTGCAATTTCGTCCGGTAAGTTCGTATTGGTAAATTCCAATTTTAATTGCATATTTTGTGCTTGTATACAATTGTTGTAAATTTGGAATGATGATCGAAAGTGAGGAACATGGGAACAAAGGAAAGGAAGCGATAATGGGCTTTGAGCCGTAAATGCAAAAAGGTTTGATAACTCTATGTCATCATGAGTTATATGACTCCTATTACGGATTAAAGCTCTGATGACTCTGTCATTGTGAGTTATGTGAATCCTATTACGAATTAAAGGTCCGATGACTCTGTGTCATCATGAGTTATATGAATCCTATTACGAATTAAAGGTCCGATGACTCTGTGTCATCATGAGTTATATGAAATCCTATTACGAATTATAGGTCCGATAACTCTGTGTCATTGTGAGTTATATGAATCCTATTACAGATTAAAGGTCCAATGACAGAGCTCCTGCATTTGTTGCAGATTCTCTATGGCATCATGAGTTATTAAATGAGAAATGAATTCGAGAAGGGATATACAGTTGGTTTGGTTCGTTTGATTTCAAACTTTACAACACTTGATATTCGGAAAACTTATTTAACTCTACGAACTTGCTAATCTATGAAAAGCTTACCTGTGAAATTGTCGTTGTTTTGTAGATTCTATTTTGTTGCATGAAGATCGGATCGTCTCGAAGAAATCACACTATCTCGGCAGCTTATTCGGTAAACTTTAAATCACTTCATTATATGGCATGTACTAGGATGATATTATTTTATAAATGTTTGAATAGGGACAATTAGTACGTTGTAAGAATTGTTGGATGTTTAACCCTTTTGTATGCTTGTTTAATGTTGAAAGTAGGCATCTAGTACTAGAAAGGGATGTTATGTTGATCTTGATCACTTGTATTGTCTACTTAAATCATAAGTTTATGAAATGAATGTTTGGTTGTTGAACTTGTGTGAAAATATGAATTATGCATACTTGTTTTGGTAGAACTCCTGTATGTATGAGTAGAAGTACAGGGTAGGAAAGAGGCTACATTTTGACTTGTATTGTATCAGTAGTACTAATAGAAGTATCGATAGTTTCGTTCATAGTAGTATCGGTAGTTTGAATACTTGTATTGGTATAAGTCTCCAAAAATCATGGAAATGACATTTTTGCCCTTAATGAATTGTGATTTTATTTCATTAATAATTTATGTTGTGTTAAATGTATTTATTTATTAAATTATGATTAAATGAAAGGTATTAGGAGATAAACTATGATAAATGATTGGAAAGACACCGAAACCCTAATCGATGATGATTTCAAGTTTTTGGTGTTATTATGTGGTGATAAAAGGAATTATTGATATAGCTTGGTTTTGTGCTATTGTGATTTGATATAGAATATAGATGTTATGATAATTGATATTAATATTGACTCTTTCTTGTTTGGTTAGTAATGGAGGTTGTGTTTGAGACACAGGGTTATGTGATCCTAAGTTCTTGTGTGAGTATACTTTATCCATGATTGATTTGTATGTATGAAAAAACCTCATAAAGTTCTGTAAACCCTAAGACTCTAGATCGGAGATGGTTACGGTTTTTGGGTGTTACAATGCTATTGTGCCAACAAAAAGGGATCATACCCCGTGATGAGGAAGAAATCCTGGATAGTAAGGGCCCAATCAATGAAGCCTCTATTGAAAGAATGACTCTTGGAAAAAATATGTCGACGGTGAATAAGGTAGAGACAAGAAAGAGGAAGGGAAAATCAAAGGCAGAAGATAAGGGAACAAACCTGACTGTAGAGACATCCTTGTTGCACAAAATGAAGGATGTCGAGAAGTTGGTCAATCCCCTCCCATTATGCACGCCTCTGATGATGAGAAAGAAGCAAAATCAAGAGACGTTGAGGAGTGCTTGTGAAGGATTAATAGCTTGTTCGAGGGTGACTTCACTGCTGGTCAAAAGGAACATGCTGCTAAGGAGGAAATTCTTATTGGAAACCCTTGTTAAAGATGTGAACAAGAAGGAAGAAGATGCCAAGGAAGAAGATGTAGAGAAAGAAGGTACTAAGAAAGAATCAGTTGAGGACACTGTCACTACACCCGAATTTGTGGGTGTAACTGATGATAATATGGAACGAGATTGAGCTATATCGACGGAAGTTGCAGAGGAAACTAGTGAGGAGCACCACAACTCTTTAGCAATAGTGGTCTACACCGAACCATTTCAGGTGACCCCTCCTACACAGGAAGCAGCCAATGATGTCGAGGCAAGGTCGAAAACTGAGGAGCAATCCAAGGACCGTGCGAAGCCCAAAGAAAATAAAAGAAAGTGCTCCAAAGATAAAAAAACACAAGGAGGAGAAAAAGAGGAGGAAGAAGAAGCATCATATAGCCACATCTATGGTTGAGGAAAACTGAGTTAGTTTATTTTAAGTTTTTAGCCGTAGAGTTCATGCATTGCATGTAGCTGTAATTTTTATTTTGTTAGTGCGCATTGTCGTTGCATTTATATTGTCATTGAATTTTAATGTTAGTGCATTGGGGACAATGCAAAGTTTAAGTTTGGGGGAATGCCTATGGGGTTTGGAGATGCACTTACATTTCAAAAATTTGAAACTTTAAGTTTAATGAAGCATGCAAGGTTTATGTATGGTTAATGCAAATGTGTTTGAAAATATTTGTTACATTCGATGCTTAATTCTTGCATCATGTGAATTATCAATGACTAAGTTGGATAAATTTGATTGAATGTTGTTTCTTCAATTCTTTGATGAATGATTTAGATTGCATTAGTAATGGATGACTAGTAGCATTCCTTGAATCTTGAATGAATCTACCTTTTACAGTTGCTTATATATGTATAGTTATAAATAAGAGACACTCTAATGTAGGTGTATTGTAAACTATTCAAGGGGGAACACTCCAATGCAAGTGTTAGAAAAATGAATCTGGCTAAAGGCTGTCGCTACATGAGTGTGTGTCGACAGAATTACGTACTCCCTGGGGGTTTTTTGTACTCCATCGTTACTTCTCAAGAATAAGGGTATAGTAATGCAACGATATCCCTTATTCACATAAAAAAGGGAGGAAAGGATATATATATATATATTATTGTACAATAAATGTTGTATTGGTAGATGAAATTTAGAATTTAAGGCATGATGATGGCTTTGATGAAGTTGCAATCTTATTCATTCATACTTATGTATTGTCAATGCAATATTCTATCATCTGAGTGTGATCCATTCATTGGGATTTTAGGTGATTCAAGTTGCTAAAATGATCATTTGCCTTAATGAATTCTTGTGTAGCCTTTCTAGTTTATGTTTTACTTAAGGATAAGTAAAAACTCAAGTTTGGGGGTATGATAGTACTAGAAAGAACATACGTTTTCTCCCTACTTATTGGGTAATTTGTCCCCATTTAGTTATCCTTAGCACATATTTTAGCACTTTTAGTTCAGTTAATTGCATTTTATGACTTAATGGACCTTAGTTTACTTACCATTAATTTTGTCATGTTTTGGTACTAATGTCGCTGCATGAGTATTTTTAGATTGTGCCCAAAATTGTTGTCGCACCCGACAGCTGTCAAAGGAGTGTCCAATGTGGATTAGAACAAAAATCTATGAGCTGTCTAGTTTGGTATAACCAATTGGTACGAACAGAGGCAGCATGATCCTTATGAAAGGACAACTGTACAATTTGGAGGGATATAAATATTTACAAGAAAAGAGAAAAAGGAAATCTTTTTGGATGCATATTCTTCAACTTACCTTTGAAGATTTTCAGCAATGGAGGCTTAAGTCTCTCACGAGTGAACTAACGTGAAAAGGAAGGTAGAACAACTATTGTCGAGGAGTCATAAGTGCGACATAAGATGAAATTGAGAGATCAAGTCGAGATTGTCTAGGAATAGTATTCTCTACTTGTTTCTTTTAAATTTCTTTTCTAAACATTGGTGATTACTTTCTATTTCATGATTGTATAGAAGAACACATGACTTCTAGATTAAATTTTATTTTATTAAACCTTACCTCTACTATTCAATCTTTGGGTTTGAATGTTTTTAGCATGAAAATGTTATTGCAGTCACTGTCACTTAAAGGTGTACAGTTCAAGCTAACAAGCATGATAACGGAAGTTTCTTGAGGATTAGAGGGATTTAATCCACTTGTTCTTAATTGTGTTGCATTGCCATCATCGGAAGGTGTGGTTAATGTGCATGTTTAAGTCTTAGATGAAATATAGAAGTTAAGCTTTGTAAGATATTCATTGCACTTTATTGCAGCGACAATCACCTATCCTTTCATATCTTGTGAGCACTTAGTATTCTGTTGAATATTCCCATTGGGATCCCATTTTATCATTATCACATTTCATTTTTATTTTCAAGTTATTGCTCCGACAACTATTCTTACAATTTATCTCATTTTTATCTGTTCATTGCACTGACATTGATAGACAAAAGACAACCATCCTTGTGGGATCAATAAACGACAAACTCACATCTGTCTACTATAATGGACGCTTGCACAATATTGTTGTGACGTTAAACAGCCAATCAAGATAGCATTAAGGTACTCAGCATCATCATGAAAATAAATTAAGAAGTTGTCATTCTCCAAATCTAAAATTTACAAGTGTTGGTTAGTCATCCAAGTTGACTGCAGCTTGTTAGACATAGCATGATAAGAGATCTTTCGACCCAACAGCTTTACTATCACTGTCCTAGACATCCTCTGAGCTATAAAGTTGTGGACCCTTTTTGAAAATTCAATTGTAGGTATTCCATCGATTACATCCCTTGAGACATCACCATCATCCACGATGAACTCCTAATCCTTTTGCAGACTTCCAGTAAGACCAACATTGCCTAGAAGTTTGTCTTTCCATGATACAGTCTTCTACTCGCCTTCTTTGACCGGCATTCCTTGTCCATCCACAAAGGGATCATCCAGGTTTAGGGGTTCACTTGGTCTCTTTCGAAGTTTCTTCGATACTCGTCCTGAAACTCCCTCAGTCGCCGACAACACATCGCTCATTTCAACGCTCAAGTTCAAATAGTATAGAAATTAAATTACTCCTTATTTTATAATTTATCACTAAAAATAATTAACACCATCTTTAATTATTCTTATTTTTTTCACTTTTAAATAATACATGCACTAAATTACTTCGTTTATTTTGAAATGACTAAATTGCTTCTTACGTTATAGTATAACTCATGGTTTAGTTTCTTTATTTTAGGTATTTACTACTATATATGATATGAAAATTTTAAGAATTTAAATTATAACATGTTGGTGCATGCATAAAAGCTTAGGCTCGACCTTAAGTAACTCCTTTCTCTTCCTTCAATTACAAAACAATTGTGTTAATTAATAAAAATATTAACCATATTTAGTCATCAACACTTATACATTCTATCAAGTTAAACCATAATTTTAAATAATTAAATAAATTTAACATTCCACATCTATAAATTCTATCAATTTAATCCTCAAACACATCTTAATGAAAGATGGTGATGATAAACCTAACTCTAGATTTGATGGCTTTGGGTTACTTGGTGCTTGTTAAAAATATTTTATTTACCATTCCTCTAAACGTAAAGCCTAATGCATTAAATCCCTACTATGGAGAACTTAACAAGCTTCTCTCCTAAGCATAGTACTCTAAGTTTTGAAAGTAAAAACCATGCTAGGGGTGAATTTAAATTTTCATTAAGAGGGTCAAAATTGAATTATAAATTTTTTAGATGTCAAAATATAATTTTATCATGTATTAGTTTATGATTTCATCATTTTTTACAGGGACTAAACATATATGTTAAGCAAAAATGCAAGAATGACCGAATGATTGTATGATTGATATTGTTAGGGATGATTTGTTGATATGATGTATGTTGGTTGTGTGTATAACATGTTTCCGAATGAGAATGAGGCTTATGCATGATATATATTCGTATGAATGATTTGCTATGAAATGTTTGAAAGACTGTTGTACATGCACTCAGAAAAGTATGTAAGCTTATATGAAATTGTGACATGTTGAACGACACCATTTTAATGGTGAATTGAAAGTTATATAAATGATCCTATTTATTGCAAGTATTTAATAATATGATGGCATGTTGATCATGCCAATGAAATGTGAAAGTATTGAATTTATGACTATGTATGAGATTTTATGGCATCTTGCAAGTGCATTGGGGTGGGCTTGTTCTTGTGGTTGACGAAAGAATTTCGTGGAGTACTGACGACATATTAAGTTCGCATTTATTTGTTGTCAGTGCACTACATCGGGAGTACTATGGAGACTAGTGATTTTATCGCATTTAATGTTAAATGATAGATTTTTTGCAATTATGTTGGTTTTACCACGTCGAGCTTTGGTCGTATTCATTGGGGTTGGGCAGATAGGTTTTGGGAAACTCGTGGAGTGTAGCGGATGGTTGGGGTAGGAATTCATGTTTGCATTATGACATGATCATGACTCATTAAAATGTTGTTAATATTTCTTGATTGTGATATATGATTCTTTGTGTGAATGCTTAAATATATGCTAAATGTCTTAGTGTTTAGACTCACACTAAGCTAGTTATCTCAACCCATTACTTCAAACTTCTCAAGTAATGAATGAAACTAGGAACGGACTTGGCATGTGGACATACGACGAACTTTGGACCTAATTTCAAATTATTATTATTATTTCCATTTAATGTTCCCTAAATTTATTTGGTTTTTGGGCTGTAAAATTATTTGAACTGTGGTTTGGGATTGTTTTTGTTTTGGGGATTTTTCATGCATGCATAGATTTCATACATGAGATTGATTTATAATTATATACTGAAATTGGACTAAGCATGTTACTTGGCTTAACTAATAATTGGGTTATTAATAGGTTTTTTGCTGTAATCAAGATAAACAAAGTTATTCTTCAAAAGCAATGATGTGCAAAGAGTTTTTTTCTAAAACCACGCTAACATTATTAACTTGACTTAATAAAGGTTGGACTAATAATGAATGCTTTTCCAAATTAACAAAGGTAACTTCGATTTTATTGAAAAGAGTGTTTGTAAGGTTTTAACTAGCGGTAGAGTAGTTTTGTTGATTAGGTGTCCAATGTGACCTTCACGATTCGGCCATAATGTCTAGGTCGAGTTTGGGAGGTTACAATCGATATTGATACCATTTAGATCAAGATACACAACGAGACAATCAGGAAACTGTCAGAGGTCAGACATGTACCTAATTTAAGGAAGAATCTCATATCTTTGAGTATGTTACACTCGAAGGGTTGTATAATTAACATCCAGTCAAGCGACATTAAAGTGTCTCATGGGACTCTCGTTCTAATGAAAGGTCGAAAGATTGATAATCTTTATGGTTTGCAAGGTTCAACGATGACTGGTAAAACAACAAGTCCCTTGTCTGTTAAGGAGTCGGAATCGACTTATAACACTCATAACCCATCTCCGTTACCAGATTAACGTTAAAGTGCATTAACAGTTAATCAATCACTTAATCTCATATTATTGTACAATAATTCAACTTAAATTATACAATCTCATATCCCATATCATACGTATAGCTGAGAAACAATGCAAAACTAATTTGAATTAAATAAGAAATTTTAAGAAAAAGTTGAAAATTTTGAGGAACAGGGGCACACGATCGTGTGCTAGCTCGTGTGCTAGCTCATACGTATGCTTGAAAAAGGGACACATGATCGTGTTGCTAACCATGTGTAATTACGAAAATGGGTCACACGATCGTGTACCAGACCATATGACTACATTGCAAAATCTACACGATTGTGTACCAGGTTGTGTGGCAGACCGAGGTACTCAAAAGTGACTAAAATCAAGCTCAAACTTAACCTATTTGTTTATGGACTTAAACCAATTCATACAACAACTTTATCATTCCTTAAAACACCTTAAAAAGACATCCAAATTACATGTCACTTATAATTGAACCAACATAAACAATTAATTACCAAATAGTATGACCTCCAAAAGTAATCCAATCGGCAGCTCGTATCTGACGTCTGCAAGGAAGAAAAATAAACAAGGTAAACTTACTTAAAGCGTAGTAAATTCACAATAAACTTATATTCAACTTATGATAGGGGTTAAAACTTTAAACCTTTTCAAGATAATTTAATATCAGAATCATGAGCTCATTGATTTTCTATACACATTAAAAATCTCACAAGGTTAGTGAGTTCAATTGTAAACATATACTCTATCATAATATCAAACTTATACATGAAAAACACATTTGGCATATAGACCAAACATTATATTTACACTTAACAATCACCTTTCGTCTCAATTGTTTAAATCTAATGTCTTAATTCATACATATATTTTCACATAACCAATTCACATACCATTTAATATAAACATTCCCTTCCTATGCAACACAACCTTATAAGGTTGGTGAGTATCACCAAAAAACACATAAATTTCAAAAATTAATGTAACTTGTATAATAACACATTAAGTATATATATCATACATTATATGTTCAATAAACATACTTTCTCATTTCAACCACTTATATCAATATTTTCCAATTCACATATCTTGACCATATTCACGTAACAATATATATACATATTCATTTAAGCCTTTAACATTCGTTGAACTCTCTTAAATAAATTCCAGGTCAGAGAATATTTAATCCATATGAACCATCGTTGTTCAACATAAATCAATAATTTAGAGTCGGTCTCATTTAACTTCCAAGTATTTTATACTTAGAAGCATTTAACACTTCATTTGAAAATTATAATAGCAATTAACTTTTATTATTTTGATGGGTCATTATAAAAGTATTAAATATGCAAGTTCATTACGTTTACGCCCATTAGCATGTATACGTTCACGCTCATCAGCTTATATACATTTACGCTCGTCAACTTGCACATATTTACGCTTGTCAACTTATATACATTTACACTCGTCAACTTGCACATGTTTACACTCGTTAGCTTGCACAC